>SMOI01000797.1:0-10717 GCA_008000375.1 Poteriospumella lacustris | reverse complement strand
TGGATCCAGCAAATACAATGGGCGACCCGACTCGATCAATTCATGTATTTCAAATGGAAATGTACAGTGGGTGGTAATAGTACGCGATGTGTTGAAAGAAGAAAGAGCACTTGAAGCAACGATGTCGAGCACCAATGTCGCTCTCCTCGTGTTGATCGTACTATGGTGCACATTTATCCTGGGAAACACAAATGGTACGCCTTGATGCTTGAGATTTGAAAAAAAAGTTCTGTATGACTTGTGTTTGTCGCAGCTACTACCTTTCCCCATTCGCAATTGATGGCGATGGAGAGCCTATTCAACTCCACAAATGGAGAGCGATGGACATGGAAAGAACCCTTTTCTTTGTATGGAACTCCTTGGAATTTCTCGATCCCGCAAAATCCTTGCTCCGTCGAATACAATGGAACGATGACCAAATGGCAGGGGATCACGTGCTTGGTGTGCCCCACGAACACATCGCAACAATGCTTGGGCTTGCTCAACTTGCAAGCCTACAACTTGAACGGATCGATTCCATCATCCGTCGGCTCTCTCAATTCCTTAACGCAGTTAATTCTATCGAATAATTTGCTTACAGGTATATGCCGCATTTTCTTGTGGATATGCTAATTGAATCACTTACGCTGTTCATATTCGTAGGCTCGTTGCCATCAGAACTGTTTCGACTGGATGCATTGAATCAGCTCAACTTGGAAAACAATCTGCTCTCGGGGTCGTTATCAGAGGACGTCGCATTCCTGGACAATTTACATCTTCTTCTTCTGGCGGGGAACTATTTCTATGGGTCAATTCCCCCATCGGTCACCAGCATCTCGACGTTGCAGCAATTGAATCTCAACGGCAATCTCTTCTCTCACTCTATACCAGCAGATTTAACTCAATGGTCTTCCTTGGTCCAGTTACAAGTGAGCAAGAATATGCTCACGGGCTCGTTGCCAGCGTCGCTCGGTGCCATCACCACGTTGACGTCGTTCAACGCCTACGTGAATTTTCTCACGGGCAATCTACCGTCGACGATCGGAAATCTGAAATCGCTGACGACGGTGGGTGTCATGTCGAATCTGCTGAACGAGCCTATCCCCGCGAGTGTCGGCAATTGTTCAGCGTTGCAGAAACTGAATCTTCGTGCCAATTTCATCGTAGGAACGATACCCGCGTCGATAGGTTCGCTATCACACTTGAATCTCTTGGAAGTACAAGCGAATCAATTATGGGGCTCTCTCCCTTCTTCGTTCAAGCAATTGCAGGCCATGTCACAGTTCTATGTCTTTCAAAACTATTTGTCAGGCTCCCTCGTCGATATCTTTGACCCGACCACGCAGGTGAACTTGACCCAAGTGCAAGTTAACGACAACCAATTCACCGGTTCCTTGCCCGTGGCGATCTTTGGCACATTGAAATTGTCCGTCTTTACGGGTTCGTTGAATTGTTTCGAAGGCTCTATTCCGTCGTCGATTTGTGGGTCGCGGTATTTGAGTCAGTTTGTCATCGATGGCGGTAGCGCCGCGACGTCTTGTCGTCAACCGATATGGCCTGGTTCGTCTACCTCTTCCTCCTCTTCCTCCTCCTCCACAAGTCTCTTTTCCACCTACACACTGCCCAAGCGACATCTGACGGGAACGATTCCGTCGTGCCTGTTGGCGTTGCCGTATTTGGAAGTGTTGCATTTGTCGGGGAATCTGCTGACGGGATCCTTGCCATCGACGGTGACGATCAGTCCGATGTTGAGCCAACTGGTCGTGTCCCACAATCAATTGACCGGTCCCATTCCCAGGACCATACAAGACCACACGTGGACAGACTTGGATCTATCGTATAACAAGTTTACGGGCGCCATCGATGCGTTCCAGGAGCAAGTCAACAACGAATCGTCGATTATGTTGAATCTCAATCGTTTGTCTGGCCCCCTGCCCCTGGCGTTGAACGAGGTCCAAAGTATCTCTATCTTAGATGGGAATCTCTTTCAGTGTAGTACCACGCTCCAGCACGAAACCGACCTGCCCGCCAATGATCCGAATGCGGATCTGTATTCCTGCGGATCGAATGTCTTCAATGGGTTACTCTATGCGTGGATTGGCCTGGTCGCTCTCGTGGGCAGTGTTCTGGGTGTAGCATCACTTTGGAACAGGTATCACCACCACACGAATGCAAACAGTAGTAGCAGTAGCGGCAATGGCAACAATGGCAATGGCAATGGCAGCAGAGGTAAGGGTGCGCACGCACCCTTTCTGCCCATGGTATGGCGTCTCTGGTATGGCCAATGCTGGCAAGCCTATGCGAGCGAAACGACGTCACATGACTTTGGCTGGACCACGCCCCAGCACCAATTGATTCAAGAGGTTGGTGCAACGTTTACCTTGATACGTCAATGGTTTATGGCGTGGTGTGCCTTGTCCCTGGCGATTCTGTTGCCGGTGTACCTGGGATTGCATCGCCGGTACCAAACGTACGATCAGGTGTACGCGTGGCAAATATCCGCCGCGTATTTGCAAGGGGCGGTACCCGCCTATGCGTTGCTGAGTATCTGGGTGACGTGGTTGCTTGGCTGGCAAACGTGGATATGGTATCTCTATCAACGGGCGATGCAACGTCAACGGGTACTGCAAGCGTTGTTGACTGCAACGGAAGCCACCGAAGCGGCCGAAATAGAACGGCAGCAATCCGGCGAACATGCGGGCCCGGCGTTTCATTTCGATCGTACGCTGAGCAACAACAGTACGCAGAGTGCCGCGATGTCGATCAATACCGATGAAGGTCGTTCGGCCGCGGCGTTATCCGCTCTGGCGTCGATGTTGGACCACACCCCCTCCTGGCGGTATCGTGGATATCTTGCCCTGTTGATTGCGGTGAATATCGGTGTGGTCGCTGGTGTCAACGCGGGCTTTGTCTACGTCACCTTGACCTACGACGCTAGCATCGTCACGTTGATGCAGATTGGCATGGCCGCCTTCAAACTGGTCTGGACCCGAATGGCCTTTCATGCCTTGTCTCGTACCCGCTTGATCCTTCCACGTTGGAGTATTTGTTGGTGGTTACCTCCCAGTGTACGGTCATGGGAATGGGTATTGACCTCGCATCCATCGATATTGACCGGGACCATGGCGTATCATGTGACGGCGAGTTATGGGAAACTCTGGTTGCTCCTCTGCAACAATGTGGTCATCCCCATTCTCACGGCCTCGTTCGTAAATCACAATTGCTTCTACGATGCGTTGGTCGTGGCCCAAGAGATCACGTTGAGTACCGATGTCAGCAATTGCATCGCCTTCACGTGTAGTACCAACCAGCAGACCACGTGTACCTGCACGGCCAGTCAACCGAATACGATTATCACGACGTTTCCACCACCGTATACGTATTCGTTTCAGTGTTTGTCGTCGATTCTGGTGGCGTACGCACCGGTCTTTGTGATCATGGCGTTGTTGGACACGTTTTTGGTGCCGTTGAAGAGCCTGTTGGGCTTGTACGCGATGCACTGGCTTGATGCCTGGCGACACGCCTTGCAACAAGCCGCCGATGCGTCATCGTTGGCGGGAACCGCAGGGGCGCCACCGCCACCACCATCTTCATCACTGGCATCATCGGGAGAGGCAGCATCGTTACCATCGAGCAGATCCTCGTCCGTCACAGGCGTCAGTGTTCCCTGGTCGAGTACGACGCGACGTGTGCCACGATCACGATCGGATATGATCGAAGAAATCGATGTGGATGAATTAGCCACCGCTGCCACCGCAGCTGCCGCTGCAGCTGATACCGCGAAGGTATCAAGACCAACGCCAACGCGTCGTTTCCGTCGTCCGTGGTATTACAAAGTGGCCAAAGCGGTGGTGCATTATGGGTTGTGGGACGAATTCTCTCGTCCAGCGTCCGCCTGGTCGCCGAACAAGTTGCCGTCGTTGATCAATGTCGATCGGATGCTGACGCCATTGATCAATGAAGCAGCCGTCATGGTCACCTGGGCGGTGTTGATCCCCAGTTTGACGCCGCTGTTGTGTCTAGCCGGGATCGTTCGTAGTTGGCATATTCAAGCGGGTCTCGGTCGTATGCTGACCATGAAACCACGTCGTATCCCTATTTCCACCATTGCCACGTCGTGTTTGCTACCCTTGTTAACGCTGCTCTTCCGTGCGATGGGCCCCATGTTTCTGGTCAGTGCGGTGGTGTGTTCGTGGATGTTGTGGGACACGTTCGGAGACGATCCCGATCCAGGGGCAGAGGCGTATGATAGCCCATGGTGGATCATTCTGGCGATGGTGGTGCCCATCATCGGCTACGCCATCGCTGGTACATGTTTCTTCACGTATCAATCCCCGTCCGACTCCAGCAGCCCCTCGGGTGGACTGGCGGCATCGTCATCGCTGCCCCCACGTTGGATGACCGGTGCGAGTCGGGATGGCATGGAATTCGCCTCGTTCCCTTCGCCTCGCCACGTTGTCACCTCTCCGATCAGCGCCATGGCTACGCTTCCTTCTTCTCCTCCTGCTGCTGCGACGAGGGTCACGGTTGACAATCCCTTGCAAACCGCGGAGCATCGATCACCGGCTACAACGATGTACGACGACAATGTGACTGGCCCAGCGGCGGCAGCAACAGCAGGAGATGGAGAAAAAGAAGAAGTCGAAGCCTTGGAAGCCACAACACCAGCGGATCACGTGCTTGATAACATCGTCGAGTTGTGATTGTCTCGATCCCCCTCCTCCCCTCTTTCCATCGATTGTGCCGTGCGAGTAAAAGGTAAAAAGCACTACATAAGAACGAAATCGAGCGATTCATTTGGGGGTTTCTCAAACGGTCCACTCATCATACGCTTGTACCATTTCAACTCGTTCAAATTAGGTTTCGCACTTACAAGACTACCGACCACGTGAACAACAATATCTGAAACCAAACGCTTATAGACCTAACTTATAGAATCACTGCGAGGTCAAGTCTCGCCTGTCTTCTTGGCGACCTCTTGCAGCAAAGATACCATCAAAATGATCTCATCACGCTCTTTCTTCACCATGAAATCGAGCCCATCATCTGATTTGTAGCGATATATGATGGTGGGTTCTGTAGCGATAACATGATGTTGTAAGGCGCCATGGATCTGAGGGCTGACTCGAATCGCGTAGAAATGAAAACGTGATAGAGTCACTCTTATTCCATAGACAGTTTCACTGCAAGTGAACGATTCAGATGCAGCCTTGGGATTGCCCTCGGCGTCACGCTTCTGCCCTTTAACGGCGTCACGCTTCTGCCCTCTAACGGCTTCATTGTACTGTGCGATGGCAATCCCTTCTGCTACCAATTGAGCAGTGGAGTCTTTGAACATCATCATCTCTCGCCAATACTTGTCCTCCACCACGCCGATGCTCGCATACGACAACAGATCGATCACAGTTACATCCGCAGTGGCACTCTTCACCGTTTCTCCGAAGTGCAGATTGATTCTCAGCTGAGGAGCAGCATACAGCCTGCCATCGTTGAAACCCATGGCGTTCAGCAAGTGTTTCACAAAATCATCAACGAAAGACTCGTGGCTCTTGTACTCGTACTTGCACTTCTTCGCTGCAAACAGAGCTTTGCAAATGGGATTCTGCAACATAGGACTGATGGTGCAAATAGCGTCACTGGCATCAACGTCTGGGCTTGAGGTATACTTCTGATCGAGAGTTTTATCGAGTTCAGCCAGCAGCTCCGCCAAAGCTTCACCACGTTCGCTCATTTGCAAACTTGTCAATGCAGAATCGCTGAAAAAGGTGCCCAGGTCAACATCTCGAAATCTCACTTTGAGCTGATCTAGCTGCACATCAGTCCACTCATGGCTAGATAAAGGGACTGTCTTCTGTTGAAAAAGAAGCATTTTCTCACCCTCCAATGCGGCGAAGTTTGCAACCAATGCACTCTTTATAGTGACAAGTGTGTAAGAATCGAGGCTCTTTCCTCGCTTCAGAAGCCCTTGTCCCAAAACTGCTTCTTTCACCGTATCCAATGGTGCTTTCAAATTGCTGAAGGTGATGCGAACATCTTGTACTATGTCGCCAATGCAAATTCTGACTGTTGTAGCTGCTGTCTTGAATTGCTTCTGCAGCTCCAGCTGCAGCTGCAGCTGCTGACTCTGCAGCTGCCGCAGCTGCCATATCTCACCCTGCAACTGCTCCAACAGATTAACCAGCGCATTCTCTGAGTAAGAAAAGTAGGTCTTCAAGTGAGGAAGTGGATTGAAGTCACTTCGCAGATAAGCCTGTCTTGCTTCTTCATCATTCCGATGATCAGCAAAGGTTCCCAAGGCAAACTCCACCGCCTTGATCTTCAGTTCTACATCCTGAATAGTAGTCATGGTAATCTCTACGCCAAAGAACAATGAACAGGCTTGCAGTTTGTTTCTACAAAGGGCTGGCGCGAGGGGCGCTGAACCCCCGCCGTTATCTTGACCAGACACCATCGTCATCGTGATTACCTGCTCCAACGAGGGCCGAGGGCCCGTAACGTCCGCCGATCATGAATGAAAATGAATCACACGCGTATTCCTCTATGAGTAAGCCTTACTCTGTTGCCAGAAGAAGTCTTCTTCTTGTGCAGTTAAGACAGTCGAAACATCCCGGTGAAAATAGTCAATCGCCGATTTCGGCAGCGCGCGCAAGCACGCCTATCACCATCAGTTCGACGTTCATTTCAGCCGGGTAACGACGTTGATGGAGTCGTTGTTTCGCAAATTTCAAATGTGCAAACGTCAACGACTGCATCGATCATCGGGATACAAGCCGCATGGCCACGAAGCGGCACATTTTTGAAGGTGTGTGTGTCACTGTGTCACTGCTTTGTCCCTTGTCACCGCGTCGCGACCAACGTGACGAGGGCGGCCGCGTGGCGCAGCGTTTTGACGACCGCGCCGGGCTGTGACTGGCGATCTCCGTCGCGGGCATCGTCGCGCGCCGCTGTCACTGGCCGTGCTTCTGCGGCAGATGCCCACGTAGCTCCAGTTCGTGCGCTCCTCTACTTCATACGTCGAGGGCGATTCCACCGCGTCGGTGGCAATGCTACCTGGCTGTGGCGGGTCCCTTTGGGCTTCATGGGTGAGCGGACGATGGTCGCTACATCGCCAATCCTACTCGCTCTGAGTGGCTCGTAGACGGTACACGATCCCCACCCCCATCGCCGTAAACGGTTTATTCAGAACTACTTAGAACGTCTGTGGTTACACCTGTGGTCGCGATACACCACACCGCCTGCTGCGGCTGCTGGGTGGGCTCCTACAAACATACACAAAGACAGAGACAGAAGACGACGAGTACCGTGGGGGCACCTCTAACAGCCACTTCCACGCTGCGACTGCCCATGCGACGTCGACGACAGTCGCACGATGTCGAGCACCTGTTGACCCGCGTCCGTCAATACATCCCGCGCCGCCCTCCCGGTCAGCCGTATGTAACGGTTGTCGTTGTCATAGACCCGAGACATGTCGCCTTTCGCCTCGTCGGACGGCGTCGTATCCACGTACACGAAGGCGAAGTCACCCGCGGCGATGGCAGCTGCCGCTGAGTGGCGGTTGTACTTGAAGATACTCGCGGAAGCCTCCTCACAGGCACCGACAATCTCATTGCGGAAGTGGTCTACCTGGTGGTTGCTCACCTTGCCACCCGCAGCAGTGGATGCATTGCCGAGGACTTCGTGGAACTGGTAGGCCACCGCCAAGACGAAGGGGTTTCCGTCGGCTTTGCGCAGCATCCACAGGCCGTCCCATGCTTCACGTTCATGGCCCTTCACGATTAGCACGCCGCGCCGTTTCAGCCTACACTCACGGAGCGCGTCTACGTGGGCGTCGATACCGTCATAGCTGCGCGGCAGCGGGGCGGAAAGCGGGTAACCGTGGTAATAGTAACCCAACGACTCCGGACACCGACCAACCTCCATTTTGGGCATGGTGATGTTTTCGGAGTTCACTTTGTGGCCGGGGATACCCAGCAACTCAAACAGTGAATATTTACCGTTCTCCGCCAGCTCCGCAGCCAGGGCCTTGCAGGTGATGAAGGCGCTCCCCAACACCGCCAACGGCCTGCCGAGGGTATGAGGCTCATGATAGGCGGTGGCGTTGAAGGCAATCGCCACCGTCGCTTCCACCACGGGCTGCAACAGCGTCCTGCCGGGGGTCAGGTGCGCATTTAGGCGGCATAGCGATAGCACCGCCATGACTGGTGTATAGTGCATTTCTTCGGAGAGCGCTTGGGGTGGATTGACGAGGTAACTGTCGATCATCGCGCGGTTGACGCCGCCAGTCCAATCAACGATCTCTTTCCATAGAATGCTGTGCACAAGATAGTAGTTGTTCAACATGATGGTCGCGCCAGTAATGGTATCAGTCGCGCCATCAATGGTATCAGCAAGATGCGTTTGCAGCCCTGTACGCAACGCCGTCAAAACACGAGCCGTCGAATCTTTGGTGAACAACAACGGCTGGTCCGGTGGGAACTCGTCGACCAGCGCCCTCACCAAGATCTCCGTCGCTCGGGGAATCGGCCCGGTCAGAGTCAGCAGCTGTTTCAGATGCCGCTCGGTGCTCTCGTCAACAGCAGACCTGTTCGCCAGCTGCGGCAGATGGGCCGGCAGCCACTGGCTGTACATCTCGTCGATACTCAGCTCAGTGGGCAGCGCCATCACAGTGACAGGCCGCCCTGACTTCGAGAAACCCAAGGGTTCCGAACCGAACAGCGTTCTGAACTGTGGCTTCGTGAAACCCAAGGGTTTGCTGTCCAATGCCGTCATGGCCATGCTGACGCGGAAGCCCGGCATTTCGTTGTCCAGCAACGCGGAACGCAAATCGTCGAGCGCATCAACCTCGATCCCGCTTTCCACCAAGTTCATGGGCTCATCGATGAGCAACACGAACTTCTTGCAAGGCCGGCCTGACGATCGCACATCTTCGACGATGAACGCGATGCACTCCTGTAGCAACTGAACGTAGTTGACCGAATCGCGACTTTGTAAACAACGCAACGCCTTCGTGAACTGTTTGCGGAAGACATCGAACTTCGCGATACTGTACGCCATGGTCAGCGTTCGAAGGACCACCTCTACTGCCATCGACATAGTGGGATCATCTTCGTCGAACATTTCGACATCAGAAAAGCGACCATCGAACGTGATAGCCACCGCTACCACGTCTTGTTCGCTGCGCTGGTTCAATGCTTTCTCCAGCTCAACAAAGAACCGGGTCTTGCCCTTGCCCATGCCCGCCATTGTAGCATACAATGGGTTCGTTCTTGTGCCAGGAACACTCTCCGAGGTGGCGATCGTTTCGCTCCACTTATCGATAAACGCCCTGTTTACGAAAGGTTGCTTCAACGTGGTCGCTGGCTTGTCCATGATGGATCGAGTTCGATTGTCCACGTGGTTTCGCTTCCGCTGCGAAGAGAGCGCCGAGCGAAACACATCTATAACGTACACGGCACACACGATGAGGACAGAGCAACGACCATTTGTCAGGAATGACGACAACCTGTCAGAGATGCGAGTGTACTGTTGGTCGGAGAAGCGTTCTGCGGCGAGGAAGCCTACATGAGAAATCAGCGAACAACAGTGGACCCATGGTAAGGCTCACGAAGCACTAGCATGCATCTCGCGTCAACGTACTGATCGGTGAACGGTTAGGGGCTTCGACCGATTAGAGCATCGAGCTGCGATGTGGACCCACGAATGTTTATGCATCATGAAAAATCTTTTCATAGCCGAATGCTGCAAACGATTGAACTGAACAGTCTTGGAGGACTTAATATGAAAAGAGTGTGCAGGCAACACGCAAAGTAGATGAAACCAAGCTGACACCCAAAAGAGGGCTACTGCTATTCGTACGTATGATCTGGTCACGACTCGCATAGTTTCACGTGCCTGGTCCAAGTTATGGATCTTGATCTTTGTGTCGATCTCTTTCGATCTCTTTCGATCTCTTTCGATCCCCGCAGAGACAGACGACATGGGTGGCAAGCCAACCTGTACGTCTTTTGTGGCACAGTACTATCAGATATCAGAACTATTGTGGTACCCTTATTGTACGCAAGTTGTCTGCCGGTTTGTCTGCAGAATACTGGCGACAAACTACTGACGACAACTGACCCTGTAGCGAAGACCTCTCTCCTGGTGCGAATCCATCTTCGTCAAGCACTGAACCAAATGAGTGGAGGTATGTTAGTCAGGTTGATATTCAATCGTTTCTCAGGTACTCATTTGCCCCCATTGTCTCCTCCTTGGGAGGAGAAGGACGCGGCACGGCTACGCGGGCACTGAAGATGCAGACAGATGTATGAGATGATGGGGGTTAATCTTTACAATGGATGATACAGGGACACGCTGACAATGCGACAGAGTGATGATGCGCAGGGAGAGGAGGAGGGAGGGGGAGGGAAAGAGGCACGAGGCAAGACGTCACCACCTCCACCACCAACACCCACACCCAGCGTAAGTGTCACTCGCGTGACATATGAAAAACTACGCAAACCAAAACAAACCAAACCAAAACAAACCAAACCAAACCAAACCAAACCAACAAAAACGATCGAATCAACTTCTTTGTGACGAGCGCAGACACAAGCATCGCCAACGACCGATCCAACGAGCGAGAATGACGGTCGCAAGACAATGACACCGAACACGAGCGAGATGTGGTGCCATAGACACAGACACGCGACATAGAACGATGCCCCGACGACCACCAAGAGGTCGACGGGATACTGCCGAG
>SMOI01000796.1:0-10717 GCA_008000375.1 Poteriospumella lacustris | reverse complement strand
GGGTACGTCGCTTGTCGTGTACTGCTGCCTCCTCCTCCCCCTCCCCCCACCACCGCACCGTTCCTTACGTTGTTCTGTTCTGTTCTGTGTGTGTCGTTGTAGATGTGGGTGCATGTAGCCCCCTCGCCGCCCCGTGCACAGTGACCCGCCCTCTTCAGCGGACTCAGAACAATAACAGTCTCTGCACGTACACTCACCACGCTCACTCGGTACTGCTGCTGCGCTTCATTCGCAGTGGAGTGAGTGGCGTCCATTCGTTTCGTTTTTTCTCTCATTGGTTGTCCCTCCCACCGGCGAACACGACGTGTCCTTTTGTTTTTTACACTACTGACAGTGGTGTATCTCTCCCTGTGAGTGTCTCTGTCTCTGTCTCTGTCTCTTCTTTTCTCTCTTGTCGTCGTCGAATCGACATCGATTCGTGTGTGCTTCATATGGTCTGTTCCTTCTTTCTGGGTGCACGCCTTTCTGCTCGCGTGATTTCCCAACGATGCTTTTACGGGTTACGGTTACGGGGCTGTTCAGAGGGCAGGCGCGCCGTTTGCGGCTGCGTGGCTTTCCCCGCAAGGTGCTCCTTGTTTCTTCCTCCTTATTCGGGCTGTATTCTTCGTCGTCGACGTGGGAAGCGCGACAATTCTCTGGCGCTGCTTCGCCGCGGTCCTGCCTCTCGTTTGCTTTCTTTTGATTTGGTTGTTTCGAAGAGGGTGGGGGGTTCCGTAGATCGTTATCTGTTGCCAATCGTTGTTGTTCGTCTCCACTCCCCCCTCCCCCCTCATACGGGTGTGTACATAGCTTTGCCTCCTCTCTCGTTTTCCGTGTTCGGTGCGTCCCACCCTGTTTTCCTCTTTTCCTGTTGTTTCGTAGGGCGACAGAGTGACAGCAGACAGCTTTCTCTTCGCATTCAACGATAGAACAGACACCTCGACCAGCAGCCACGACACACACTTGTAGGTAGTAGCGCCACATATGTTGAAGTAAACGAAAGAAAGAACGAGAGAGAAAGAAAGAAAGAAGAGTTGTGTTACTGTCAATGCCAACGTGCGATTGTTATATACAAAACAAAAAGGACCCCTTCTCACATACAGACGACAACAGGCGACACTTGCCCCACGGTGCTACGCGCTAGTGACTCTCTTCCCTCCCCCCAAGCAAGCATCCCATCTCATCACCCTCCTCCTTCAGCTTCCTTTTCACATTTTACGCCTTTGAAGCAGTATAAAGGCTTCTCGTGATTCCGAGCGAGAACTCTTCGGCTTCACGACTTGTACGGTGTGGAAGAGCTCTTTCATTTCCTCCATCAACTCTTTCTCGTCTTCACCGCGTAGAAACTTGCACAAAACGGTTCCTTTCACTTTCAAAATACCCTGTGGGAAAGCAGAATGAGCCGTAGTGCTAATGGCAAAGTAGATAGCTTGTCGAACGAGATCCATGGATTTGTAGTGGTCGGTGTCGGCCACGCCGGTGGTGTTGTGCAGCATGTCCGAGAGCACCACGTCGACTTGCACATTCGCCGTTGAATGCGTCGAAGCGGGGTTCGTGGAAGCAGCGGTGGATGTAGTGGCGGAAGACGTGACAGCGGTGGATGACGGTGATGACGGTGACGACGGTGACGGTGATGTGCTGGAGGCGAGAATACAGTTTCGAAGTGCGTCCTTGACGTCGGTGGTGGTGAAGTCTCCTTGGATAATGGTTGTGTTGGGAATGGGCTGAATGGGCAGCAAGTCCACGGCAATGATATGCCCTCCTTTAGCAGGCTGGACTATTTTGGACGCGATGGTACTCCATCCGCCCGGTGCGGCACCGAGATCGAGGACGATGGAGGAGGCCGTGATGAACTTGTGCTTTTCTTGGATTTCTTGCAATTTGAAGGCCGAGCGAGCTCGTAAGTCTAAATCCTTCGCTTTCTGAACAAGATGATCATTGCGCTGACGATTTACCCAGGCTTTACTTCCTGAAGCAAACCTCTTTCTTGGAGCATCGACGACCGTACGATGAGACAGAACCAACAACCTCCGCAACTCGGAATCAACGGCTTTGAACATCTCTACTCTACTCGTTCAACACTCTTCTACGTTCCTTTTGATGATGCTGCGAATGACTTGGTTCCCCACCACTCTGCAATTGTATTTGTCCATGACCAATCGTCTCAAGTGAAGTCGTCGAGTCCTGTCGTCGTCGTCATCATAACCTATCCTCTCGGGTCGACCGATCGACCGATCGATCGATCGGTCACCTCGACGAGAAGAACAAAAGAGACAACAGCTGGATAGGATAGATACTGCTGAAGATTTGACACATCGCAACGATCACAGTAGAATAAAGCGGGGGGAAATTCAAGCCCGGAAGTGTTTATTTTTTTTTTTTTTGTGAAATAGTACTGAAGGTCAACAAGTGAAGAAATGGCATCGGTGGAATTGGATATCGAATGTGGAGACATCGTCTTGTTCTCACGAAATTGTTATCGCATGCCCCCTTTGCCGGCAGCGATTTGTGTGAGTGCGAAAATGTCTTCATGGACAGTCTGGGATCATGTTGGCATTGTCGTGGAGCATCCGGACTCTCACGAATTACTTCTCCTGGAGGCGAACATGCAGGGCATCACCATCTACCCACTGATCGACCGTTTACGACGCACATCCTCCACCGCCGTAGCCGTGCGTAAACTACACCGACTTGAGGACACTGGAAAGAACATTGATTTCCCTCGCGCGTTGTGGGACACCGCTCAAAAGTACGTGAAGTACCGGTACAACTCGTCCTTCGCCCACATGACCGCAGCCGCCTACGCGTCGTATACCAGTCATTTATCAACCTATGCCCGGCTGCATGATCAATTGTTCACATCGAAACAAGAGTTAGATTACATTTATGACTATCTGAACCACGAAGAAGACCTCGCCCAGACCATCGCTGGTGTTGGTGGTCCACCAACGACCGCCTCCTTTGGTGACTGCAGCCCCGCCGCTGGTCAAGCGACCGCGGAGAAACCACATTCCATTCTGGGAAGAAGTTTAATGCAACGAGCAGCCAAGCTTGTGAATGAAATCGAAAGCATTGAACAAACCTTTCAGAAACTGGTGGCCCTGCGTCAAACGATTCAACAAAAGCGTCTTCCGGGTAACATGACTGCGGCGGCGTCTCCGACTCTGTCTCCCTCCACTACCAACACGCAGAAAGCATCCGAAACAACACCAAGAAAACCCTCCAAAGAAGAAGAGCGTTTCTACTGTAGCCAGTTGGTAGCGCAAGTGTTTATGGATATGGGTGTGTTGTCACGGGTCCATCGACAACCACACGAGTATGTGCCCGCCGATTTCTCCTCGTCCACGCGGATTCAAGGGTTGTTGCCCTTAAACCACGGGCCGGACCATGATTATCATCAACAGCATATGCAATTGACCGACGACGAGGCCCAGAAGCCCCGTTATTACTTCTCACCCGACTACATCATCCCATCGCCGAACACTGCGAATTTCACGGTGCGTTTACCCACGACGACGGCGGTGGCCGCATCCGGGACGACCACCGATGCACCAGATGCAAGCACCGCTGGTACAGGAACCAAGGTTTCTATCCTGGTACAACCTGCAACAACGGTGACGACGACGAAACCAGCGAAGAAAGACGTGTCCACCACCGCGACGACGACGCCGACGCCGACATCGGTGGCGACACTGCAGCTGCACACGGGCGACACGATTCGCTCGTCGATTTTGTCGCAGTATTTGCACCCGTCGGCGTCGTCGGTGTCGTTGGTGAAAGTGGACATCGACGGTGAAGTGCTTCTGCGCCCTCTGCCGACCAATGCGACAACGCCACCGCCGGTCGAACCTGCCGCAGCAGCCGCAGTGGAGAGTCCGGCCACCACGGCCATACCACCGTCCGTCATTTTAACGGGCACGTCGACAGAGAATCCCTCTTCGTCGTTGTCCCTGTTATCCACGTCCACGGTGGCTGCAGCGCGGTTGAAGTTGAAGAAGACGCTGGAGTCCACCTCCTCCTCCCCCTCCTCCTCCGACAGTACCGACGCCACGACGACCTCCACCGCGACGACACACGCCCACAACGACTACGACGACGACTCCGTGGCCATGACTCTACGCGCCTTCGACCATCACTATCGATCCGATGTGTCGCTGGACAACGCCCAGCGGGGCCGTGCTGCCGCCGATGCCTACGAGTTGCTGGCGCTCAAGGCGTCGAAAGTGACCTTTCACTATGCGACCACGCCCATGGCATTCCCACCGTCCTCGTTGCAGCAGGATCCCACCGACACCACGGTCGTCGCCATGACCGCGCAAGAACAAGACCACCACCAGCGACGTCAGCGGCATCAACGACTGCAGGAAGAGAAGCTCTTGCGATGGAGATACGTCGAGTCCTTGGTCTCCTTGGCGTGGCCAACGTACTTGGCGTCGCAACAGGTCGGTGGCGCCACTGGCGGCGGCAGCGGTGGTGGTGGTGGCGGCGGTGCATCGTCGCCGTTTACGACGACGACCACGACTACGACCGGCGTGCGCATCTTACCTTCGTCGTCGATCGGGTCAGATGCCTTTGACAATGACTTGGAGAAGTGGCAAGCCCTGTGGCAAGATTTGATTGCCTATTTGCCACCGTTACCCGCCGTGTCCAGCGGTAGTCCGGGCGGAGGAGGGTCCCCGTTGGCGGGAGACATCAAATCGGTGACGGAATTGCGCATGTTCTTTGCCTTTGTGTGCTTCTGGGACGATACCATCCGCAATTTGCTGGTGCTGCTTCCTTCCTTGCTGTCCTCCTCCTCCTCCTCCTCCTCGTTGACGTCATCGTCGTCGTCGTCATCGGTGTTCTTACAAGAAATGCACCGCAAGGCGCAAGATCAACGTGTGGCGAGGGTGCTGCATCATACGGCGGAAGACTTGGCCGACCTGTTGCTGCACTTGTATGACGTGCATCGCTCGCCTGCGACGGGTACAGCAGTGGCCTCGTCCTCGTGGGCAGCGCACGATGCGACCCATCTGCAGTATGAACACCGCCGTCGCGTGTTGATCGCGCGTATCGAACAGTTGCTGCCGCAGTGTCTGCCAACGTCGCCGATGATGGCCACCTCCCCGGCGGCTTCGAACGATCTTGTGCTGTCGTGGTCGTCGCTGCTACTGATGCCTATTCTTGCGGCCACAGCGATGGGGGCGTCGTTTTCTTCGCCGCGTTGGGCCAGCAGAGCAGCGGCGTCGTACCGTCGGTCATCCGCGTGGAATGAACCACCGACGACGACGACGACGACGACGACGACGATGTTGACGGCCGCTTCGCGTCAATCGCAACAGCGAAATCTCTGGAACTCCGTGCGAGTAGTGGTCGCGGCGGTTGTACGACGTGCAAGTCGATGGTAGTATGGTGGCGTTGCATCGCCACCCCCTTCAACAAGATGAAACTGCTGTCGCTCGGGTCGTCGTCGCCACCCTCCTCCCCCCCCCCCGCATATCCGTAGTGTTAGCTCTGTAACAACAAAGCGACGAGAAATGAAACGAAAGGAAGCACAAGCCACCACACGTCTGCGCTGTTTTTCTAATGGTTACACTTTGAGAAGATCTTTTTCTTTGGCTTTCAAACTGTCGTCGATTTTCTTGGCGAAGGTGTCGGTGACCTTTTGGAGATCGTCTTGAAACGTCTTGCTGTCGTCCTTCCCAATCGCTTTGCCTTTCTCCGCTTGTTTAATCTTCTCGACAAAATCCCTTCGAACATTCCGAATCGCGACTTTCCCGTCTTCAGAGATACTGCGCGCTTGCTTGGCCATGTCTTTGCGACGTTCCTCCGTCAGCGGTGGGACATTGACACGAATCACGTGACCATCGACGATGGGATTCAAGTTTAACTCGGCGGTTTTAATTGCTTTTTCAACGCTTTTGATATGCTCTTTGTCGAAGGGTTCAATCACCAATTGCTGCGGGCCATTGGTCGAGATTCGCGAGATCTTTTGGAGCTGCTTCATGCTGCCGTAGCACTCTACCATCACACGATCCAACATCGTGGGATTGGCAGCACCCACTCGTATCGTTTGAAACTGTGTTTGAATGCTCTCCACACATTTCTGCATCTTCTCTTCCGCTGCTTTCTTTGTGCCTTTCCAATCGAATGTTGATGACGATGCCGCCATCTGCAAAGGCAGCAATGGCTGTCGGCCACTTGACGCTACTGGTATTCTGAGGCGAGGAAATCCGCGATTATGAGACTTCTGCTGCAAATGACCATTGAAGGCCATGCAACAACTTGCACAAGCCATCCAAAGCACAAGCATCAAACCATATGACCACTGCATTTTAATACTCTAACCCTCTATAAATATCGCTTTCACTACACGACTGTGAGATAGCAACCGACTCAGTCTTTGCTCCAAGACGATCAAAGATGTGATATTGTTCACATGCCTTTTCGCAATTCTATGGCCAGTGAATGATCCATGATTTTCGTTGGATGCAGGAACTGTGTTGGTCAGCCCCAACTGGCGCGGTGTTGATGATGGTGACATCAAATTTGTAACGCCTTTTTTCTGGGTCGGCGATTTCTTCGATCGATCGATGGTCATCGACTGATCAGTCTTCGTCCAATCCATGCACCAATTAGTTACTTCTTGAAATCAAAGTGTCGCATCGAAGTGTGTCGCTTCTTGGAGATCGAAGGCTTCGTGCTGAAAACGTTGCCATTGGCCTTGGGAACATGATGACGGATGCTTTGCGGTGGAAGCGACTTGTGCTGTTGGTGTTGATTTGGTTGCCAGAATTGCTTGCATTCACAAAGGCACTCACAATTGCGTCCCCCAATCAAGGGAAGTGGTTCAAATCGAGAAATGTGCGGTTGAATGGTGTCAAAGATGTTTCCGACGTCAATTCGAAGTTCCCTCTACAAAACGATCTGTTACTTCGCGCCGCTCGCGGAGAACGCACCGAACGCACTCCTGTCTGGGTATTCAGACAAGCCGGTCGTCATTTGCCCGAGTATATGGAATACAAGGCCATGAGAGGAAAGAATTTCCTGGAGCTGTTGGACAGTCCTGATGACATCACCGAATGCACGTTACAACCGGTGCGACGATATGAAGTGGACGCCGCGATCTTGTTTTCGGACATTTTGGTACTTCTGCAAGCGATGGGGATCGAAGTATCGATGCCTGGTGGACAAGGTATCACAGTTCCTCGACCTATCATGTCACCTGCTGATTTCGACGCTCGGATCCATGGGCCTATCGATGTGCGTGGCAAGCTGGCCCATATCCTTCGAGCAGTGACACAAATCAAAGAGAGTTTGAAAGGAAAAGTACCTCTCATTGGATTTTCTGCTGCACCTTGGACGCTTTTCTTTTATTTAGTCGGTGGCCATTCGAAACGAAACCAATCAGTGGCGACCAACTGGCTACGTCATCACCCAGTCGAAAGTGGAGCCATTTTGGATAAACTGGCAGATGTAGTGGTAGAGTATTTGGTGGCGCAAGTAGAGCACGGTGCAGATGTGATTCAACTCTTTGAGGCGATGGGAGAGCATATCGCACCCGTCGATTTTGAGGAATGGGCGTTGCCACGGCTGCAACGAATCGCGTCCGCGTTTCATCAGCGATGCCCCAGCACTCCCTTGATGTGCTTCCCCCGAGGCATGTGTAGCAGTGTGGCATCTCTTCATGCAGCAGGATACAATGTACTGTCTATCGATACGAATACGTCTCCCGAGCAGACACGTCGTCTGCTACCTTCCGGTGCGGTTCTACAAGGCAACTTCAACGTGGCGCTTTTGCAGCGCCGAGCAGGCCATTCGTTAGAGGACGATTTGGAAAGAGTCGACAATGCTGTTCGGCAAATGTTAGAAGCATTTCAAACTCCGCAGCATTTGATTGCCAATTTGGGCGAGGGTTTGACGGGGAAAGAAGATCCCTCCTTAGTGAATTGCTTCGTAGACAGTGTTCACCGCCGGTCAGCCGAAATGATTCACAATAGTTCGGTGAATCACTTGTAACTGACGATTTTGATTTCACTGATATGCTATCAGATACTACACAATAATGTTGTGTAATAGTGATGGCGTTACAAGTTATTGCTGTGCTTCGTTAGTTAACTGTGTATCGCCCAATCGCCCAACTGCTGTCGTCAGCGCTGACGCGCGACGGGTCCCCAGGTCCCCCGTTTCGTCAGTCATGTGCGGCTGTGAGTGAGGCACCAGCCACAGAAGGACACGGACGGCTGTCCGTCGGTCAGCTTGGAATGATGTCAGCACGATTTCGCTGCCAACTCCAACTCGCGTGCTGACGACATCAGCGACATCAGCGAAATCACACGGGCAAATTGCTACTTGCATAGCGCAACGGCAACTGATTAGACTACGTTCATAACAGATTCGATTCATTTGAAGGTATATCAACGATACCTCCATTGATTGAAAGAACGTGTCGCCATTCCATTGCGAGGTTGAACATCACCCCGCAGCGACAGTGAACTGACTTGATCTCAAGAAGTTTCTTCCTGTCCTATTGATTGGTGGAGAGCTTGTTCAAACACACAGCGGACTTTGAGGATCGTTGCAGCTTTGACAACATCGTAGCTTTTAGTGGCCGAGTGATGGAAGACAATTGCACGATCGCAATGCCGCCCACGCCTACTGAGGAACAATCCTCTCGAACCATTTTCGTCACAACTGTTCGACAACGGAAGCGACTTTCTCCATCCCAGACATGCTCCATAGAGCCCAATGACTTTGCGTCTCTCGCTTCTCAAGATAGTACAGCAAACGCTCCTACGGAGCTGAGTTCGTCTTCAACCGTCGATGCCGATTCTTCTCATCCCAAGCGCTTGCGCCTTTCGAAGGAGGCCTTACTTGCTCACGAAAGTCTGGGGAGAAGTTCGAGACAGAGCACATCCAGTGATTCCATTGCGCTTCCTTTGTCGAGTATCTCCTTGTCTTCCGTGCCGTCGCCGTCGCAGCATTATCGTCTCCACCAAAACATCGTACACCTGGTCCAATGCTGGGGGGATCGAATGAAACATATTCATCCCAACCAATATTTGCAACACTTGCTAACCACTCGAGGCTATGACAATCGATATTTTGAAGCAGATGAATGGCGCAGGTCAACGTAAGTATCCCTTGTGACGTGCTGGAGTATCTGCAGTGTCTCTGACTTGACCGCTTTCTCTCGTTGTTTACAGGGGTGGAACGAGTCCATCAGGAAAGCAAATCGAAGACTACGATCTGGCCATGGTGAATGCTGTCCGCCTCTCGGATTTAGAAGCGCTGGAGCAAATGTGCCGAGATGGCAAGAGGTATGTCTCTCACCCTTGATTGGAGACTGCGATGGGAGGCTTGATTAACGTCGCGGTGTTTCCTTCTTTTTCTTTTGTCAGTATGGCGGCTTCCAATCGCTACTCGGAATCTGTCTTGCACATGGCTTGTCGTCGTTCGTCCTACGAAACGATTCGTTTTATGGTGGGCAAAGTCGATTCGATCTTCCTCGTGGACGATTTCGGTCGTACCCCGCTACACGATGCGTGTTGGCGACCCGAACCTCAGTTTGCGATCACAGCTTTGCTATTGGATTTAAACCTCGATATGATCCGTTGCAAGGACAAACGTGGAGCTACTCCATTGGACTACGTTCGCAAAGAACATTGGCCCCTGTGGTGTGCGTTTCTGGATTGTCAAAAGGACAAGTACTGGGCTCCACGATCTCCTTCCGCACCTGCTTCTGCCACCCAACCAAGCTCGACCACCAATTCCTCCGTTATCCCATCGTCCATTTACCATCGTCCTCTTGAACAGTCGCAGAGTCGTCCATTATCCTTTCCTTCGTCGAAGTTGCCCGCGCTCGTTGCCTCGGACACTTCCACCCGCCTGGTGGCCTCGTCGCCTGCTACAGTGGATCTGTGCAGCAAAAGCGAAAGCAGTGCTGATTGTGACGCTTCGATTGCTGTCGAAGTATCCATGAAGCGTAAGCGACCATTGCTTGGCGTCGAGTCAGACTGTTACGAGGCAGTGAATTGAACGGCGCGGCGGCACACATCGATCGTATTCGTTTTTGCTCTCCGTTTTCCTCCTCATCCACAACAATTATAAGTTTCCTGGCGGTAGAATGACCGTCCCTTTCTTCCGTTTGTCGTTGAAAAGAAAGACGGTTACTCTCATTGCCTGTGCTGATCGATTGATTTCCTCTGTTGTTCCTGTCCAGTGACAGCTGCCTCCCCGTCGCTGATTGTTGTAATTTGTACTGTATATACTGTGTCATGTCCTTTCTCCACCTGCGATCGAGAAGCGCTTTTGCTGTTTCTTCCCTCACAGACTTAAGATCTCCTTCGCATTCAACCCTTCGTGAAATCCTTAGTTGTAGCGTTGTTGGTTTCTTGTTTCTTGTTCTCTTTGCTCCAGCGACTGAATCGTGTTTCATTCTGCTGCGGCCCGACATCATTGCTGCCTTAACTGCGCTGACCGAGGCTTTCGCTCTTGCCTATTTATTTCATTTTTCAACGCTGCAAACTGACAGCCATGACTCCGCGACAGAGCAGTGCTTGGCGAACTGTAGCGATAGTGCCTTCGTAACTGTCATGACCATCGAGTGCGCTCTCACGCTCCATTTCTCATTGATTTTCATCCAAAACACCATCGTGACGTAGGTTTTGTTCGATGTTCTTTCTTCCTAACGGTCTTCCAAGAAGGTAGATTGATTGCTGTTATGGCCGAAGGGCATGCAGTTACGCACTGAACCTAC
>SMOI01000795.1:0-10757 GCA_008000375.1 Poteriospumella lacustris | reverse complement strand
TCGGTGGCGGTGAGCAGCCACTGTTCGAGCATGCCGTTGGCCAGTCCGAGACACAGAATGGCGACGTGGGAGCCGACGCCGAAGGAAATCACTTCCATCGAACAGACCGACTTCAATTCGCCATCGCCGCTTCCATCGGCCGTCGCACTGGCAGCCGATGCCGCAGCCGCAGCCGCAGCCGCAGCCGCGGCGTTGGCGGTGGGGGTGGCCGCTTTGTTTGCGCCGGTGGTCGCTGGACGAGACGCTCCCGCGGCCGCCGTCGACGGTGCCGTGGGTGCCAAGGCTTTCACATGATTCACACGCGGCAGGGCCAACAGGGTTTGCATGGCCCGAGGAATGGAACGTCGAATGCCCAACGAATTCAAGGCGATGTCCCCGGAGGGTGAATTGTGTCGCCAGAAGGTCACCGAGCCGTCGTGACTCCCCACGACGAACATCGACAAATACACTTTCGTACGACTTGACGTTCGCTTCGCGGAAATCGTGACGAATTTCGAACTCAACGCGATGCCGTGCGGACAGTCGTTGCCGAGGGAGGTGCCGATGACGGGCTCGGTTTTGATCTTTTTCACGACTTCGGTTTGTTCTTCGTCGTTGTTTTTGTTGGTGTCCAGCTCCGGCTGTGCATCGGGTTCAATGGCCGCTTTGATCACGTGCCCATTGGTCGTGCCACAGATGAGAATGGCATATGTAGGGTCGAGGGTGAGCGAGGAAATGGGGCCGGGGACCTTCAACTCGCGCAAGGGAATCTTCCACGCCTCCAACACCGTCGCATTCGTTTCTACCAACGTCGATGCCAATCCATACCAAAAGACGGAGCCAGACGCCGTGCCCACCAGAAGATATTGTGACGTCACCGCCATGGTCGTGGGATAGACCATTCCCGATGGATTCGCGGTCGAACGTACCGCGGGGTCGAGGAAACTGCCCAAGAAACGCTCCGTCATCGTCGTGGTGTGGATCTCGTAAATACCGCCATCGGACAACGCCACCCACAACCGATCGTTCGGTAGCCATAAGCAACAACGAATCACCGTGGTGGTGCTGTCGGTGAGTTTCTCACCCGAAATACCGTTCTTCGACGTCGGCGAGGGAAACGCCTTTTTGACCTTGAGCGTGTGTACGCCGAAGAGTTCGTGGAAATACACGTAACCGACACAATCTGGCCCATACAAACAGATCTGATTGGGATCTACGGGGTTGATCAGGATATGTTCGCAGATGAAATCCAACTTCTTCTTCGCCAGCACCGTCGCCGATTTGAAATTGTCTTTCAGCTCCCACACGATCACTTGATGATCGACCACGCTGGTCAGACCTACCAAACGATCCCCGTCTCTAGAAATTGCGGTTTCAACCAATGTAGCTTGAACAGGGTTGGGAATGAACAATGGGTTTTGTTGATCGGTCAACTTCGCGATTTCAATGGGCTGGTTGAGGCCGTTGAACGACAGCACCATAACTTGCTTCTCAATATTTGCTGTGATATGGCGAACTTCTTTGTCGTGGCGCCATTGAATCTCACGTGGACCCTTGATAGTATCGTAGATGTACACACCTTTGCTGATAGCGTGAGCGTAGCGCTCCTGGTCAATGAAGCAAAGGTCTTGACCAAGATAACTCAAAGATGCCACAACATCCATCTTCTACGCAAATTTCAACGTATTGAAGGTGAAGGGGTAGATTAATGAATGCTGGACAGGACCGGATCGGACACCAATGAGAAAAAGGAAAGGAACAACGTTCAATTCGATCACAACTTTGCGTTTACCGCACTTTGGATTGCTCCCAGAGTTGTGATACCGCTGCCAAGACCACAGAAGTATCAAAGGCAATGATTCTTCGCCTTGTCCTTCCTCGATTATGCTATCCAATGGCATGATTTTCAAGTTCTTCTCACAACGAAACAAAACCGTCACACTGATGATCCATCATCGAGCCGTTTCTCTTTCCACCCCACTTTGTGAGCATAGAGTTTGGGATGTTCTGGAAAGGTTTGGGTCATTTCAATGACCCCCACCATCAAAAGAGGGACCTGGTTCAGGCGATCACAATTGAATAGTATACTCTATTTCCCATGTTCGAAGATGGAAAGCATCCCGCTAAGTAATACCATCGATGCCACGTATTTTCCGGTGGTTCGAATGGAACACCCTCGCCAATGGTCGTGCCTCCAAACGAGCAAGTTGGCGGCATTGTGTGACAAATGCAGCGAAACCAAATTGGCCCCGTGGAGACGTGGGGAGGTAATAGCCAAGAGCCCATCACGAGTAACTCTATGTAATAGATTCGTGTTTACTTGCTCGATTAGGCCGTTCTGTGCAGGACATGGTTAAGTCATTTCGCGAAGATGTTGAAGCTCTGAAGCAGAAGAATGCTGCCTTGGAGCAAGATGCTGGAGCTCTAAAGCAGAAGAATGCTGAGTTGGAGCAGAAGAACGCTGAGTTGGAGCAGAAGAACGCTGAGTTGAAGCAAGATGTTGAAGCTCTGAAGCAGCCAGGAGATTATTGAGTTGAGGCAGCGCATGAAAGACACGGTCATGGAGCTTACCTTTGGTTGGTACCCTCGGCGAGCTCGTCCAGCAAAGTAGATTCTGTCATTGCCGCAAGATGTATGATGAGCTTAATTAAATGCACACGACTACTGCCTTCTGATGCTTGGCTACTGATACACCCGGGTTCTCATGACAAGTAGGCCCCCGAAAGGTGGGTAGCACGAACACCGTCAACGCGTCCACCGCAGAGTCATTGCCCTTGATCGGATAGTGTCCGTTGTCCGCGATGGAACCGGTGGTGAGCGCCTTGCGTGCAGACTCGGGAAGGTGTAACCGGTGGCCGTCCTGCGCCGCCTATGCAACCTGGACCGCATCTAGCTCCGACTCCGCCACGTTCGTGCAGCCCCAGCGCCGCCGCCGCCACCGCCCCTGTCTCCGGCTGCGCGTCGAGTTTCAACTTGTCACATTGTTTGGCATCTGGACGCGGAGGAAACCAGGCAGGAGACCTTCATCTCAGAGGCCCGTGGTGCCTCGTCAGTCTCCAGTATGCTCCACACTGTACTGTATATGGTCAGCTTCGCGTTGTCCATTTCTCGTTTTTCTAGCGACTTGTACAAGACTTGCAGCCAGTTTATGTTAATGGAATACAGAGAGCAACTACACTATATAGGTATCCAGCTTGATCACATACGAATGGTACAAACCACCACCGAAGAACGGAACGAGGGGCGGGCGTTAATTGTCGTAGAAGATGAGCGATCGACCGAAAAATCCAGCGACGATGGAAAAGCCATCGGAGCTTTGTTCCAGTTCCTTGTAGAAGGCTTCGTGCTCTTTCGACGAACGAATCAATTGCTCCCGAATGCTCTGCCAACGTTCTGCTTCTTCACGCAGCTGGCGCAGCTTCTCTTCTTCGTCCTCGTCCTCGTCGTCGTCGTCGTCCTCTTCGTACGGGTTGAACGCACGTCCATTGGAGTTGCCCTGTTTGCGCAGCGACGCCGCTTGTTCTTTCTTCAGCGCACTTTGTTGCTTCTTCATTTCGATCTCGGCCACCGAGGTGTGTGTGACCTGGTCGAGTTTGTGCTTGGCTTCCTTCACGTCCATCTCGATCGACAAGACGCTGTCTGACAGCTCGCTGAAGGTGGTTTGCACGTAATTCGCCACCACATGCAAGGGCATGTCGGGATTCAACGACAAGATGGACAGTACTTGAATGGGCGACAGGATGCCGTCTTTTTCAATCAAATCGACCAGGTCCTTGACCACGTCCCATTTCGGGTCGTCGTCGTCGTCGTTATCGTTGCCCCCGCGGTCGGAGCCACTGTCACTGCCGTCGCGTCGGCGGTCGTCGTCTTCATCCTCGTCCTGGTCACCGTTGACTTCTCGACGAATCAACGCCCGTTCCACACGTTTCTCTTCGTCTTCGTCGTCCTCATGGTCCGGACCCGAGGCACCCGTTTGATGTCGACGCGCATCGTCGTGTTGTGAGCGTTTATGTGCGGAAGACGACGACGAGGCGGCGGTGGTCATCGTCTGTTGGACGAAGAACTTCAACACCTGCGCGAACAATTCGGGGTCTTTGGTTCCTTCCTTGCGCAACAACTTGTACATTTCTTGCGAACGACGACCCGCCATCATTTGCAGCAGGACCAATTCGATGTAATTCTGCTTCTCGAGCAGATACCGGGCGCCTTTCTCGAAGCCAAAGATGTGGCACAGCAACAAGACATGCGCCGCATCGTAGGAGACATTGGGCGCGTCCAAAATCAACATGATCTTCGTCTCCAACGCTTCTACCGTCACACCCGACAGGGCCGTGATCGACGGTGCGTCCGGGAGACGACCCGCTTTGGATCGTAGCTTGTGATACTGAGACATGTACAGCTCCAACAACGTGTTCCACAGCTTCAACGGCAACAGACGATTCTTCGTGGCATTCGCAATGCCATCCAACAGGGAAAACATGGCATCGGGTCGATCCGCAAAGAGGGGCAAGAGATCGGGCAGCGACAAGAAGTACTCCGGCGGGGTCATCAACTTGCACTCGAGAGCGCCCTGCAGGATACGCAACAACGTCGGAAACGATGGCATATCGGCCAGGTGCTGTCCACTGGTGTGTGGTCCCGGTGGTTTGATCGCGAGCGTCGCGTTGGCCTTCTTGGTAGCCGTCGTGGACGATGACGTGGTGGTCCCGGCCGCGAGGCCACCGGTGGCGATTTGGAACTGTTCAAAGGACAGCAGCACCTCCAGCGTATTCGAACAGAGACAAATCAACAACTGTGTGAACGCTCGTGGTTTGGCCGCCAACAACGCCGGGCCAAAGGTCAGCAACAGGTTGATCATGTCATCTTGTGGCGCGATGAAGGCCAAATACGCGAGATACCCCAGGACGTCGTCGTGTTTGGGGGGTTCTTTCGCCAGTTGAATCTTCAAATACGCGTCATGCTGGCCATAACGCAAGGCGACTCGTGTGGCAATGTCTATGGAGGTGAGGAGGGGTGGAAGACAGAGGGATCAGTGAATTCTAGCACGACGAAAGAGGGGAGGGGCAGGGAATGCACCTACCATGGTAACCGGCGTTTTGAAGGATCTGCAGGGCCTGCACGGGATCAAACAATGCATGCGGATGCGTCTGTTGCTGGGTCTGCTGTTGCAAGTGTTGGAAATGCGGGTCGTTCGTCTTCAAGCCGGTGCCCGCGGCCATCATCAACGACGTGGCGCCACCCAAACCCATCGAGCCCATCGCGGCCGCGCCACCGGCCAAGGCCCACGCACGATAGTTGTTCACAATGTCCAAGGCACGAGACCCATGCCCATGATTGTGATGGTTGCTCGTGGCAATCCCCGCGGCGTTCGTGGATTCGGCGGCCAGGTTGGCAAAGATTTGTTTGGTTTGTTCGTAGACAGACTCGATCAACGCAGAAATCTTCTCTTCTTCTTTGAGCTTCGCGTAGCAGCTGATCAACAGCGTAATGTGATTCTACAACAGAGAACAGACAACCGAATGGTGAGGGGGAGGCTACATGAGCCAACGAACGAACATACCGCGGCGGCAATGCCACGCTCCTTGATTTTCTCGAGGTACGTGACCAAGTTCGTGATGCGATAGGGATCCAGGAATTTGCTACACACACACACACACACACACACACACACACACACACACACACACACACACAACGCCACAGCAGTCACCACTCGTTAGCACTCCTCACATACTGTACAACAAACGACCACAAGAAGAACAACGTACATGATGACATAGGACGGGGGAATGTACCCGATCGTGTGGCAATACTGCGTGATGGCCGCGTCGAACTCGTGTTTGCTGTACAAGTGGTCCCCGTACTGTTTGTACAGTTTCATGATTTCGGTCGCTTCCAATTGTTCCTCGCCCGCCAGGGTAATGGCCAAGGAATACAACGGTTGTTCGGATTGTTCCAAGAGGACTTTCAATTTGCTTTGTGCGTCCTTCTCCTTGTACCGTAGCAGCGTCCCGTTGCCCGTGAGCAGGTACAAGACCCCGGCGTCACTCATCACCATCGCGACCTTGTCGTTCACCGGAAACTGTTTCTTCGACGAGAAACAAATGAAACGATTCTTGGTGTCATAAATATTGATCATCGCACGGCGGGCCTTGTTACTGGCCGACAGGGAAGTGTCGTTGGCCGTGCCTTTGTCCTCCATCGACACGATCAACGTGTATCGGCCCACGCAATGCAGGCACATCTTGTCTCCAAACATCGCCGTCGCACCTCCTTTGTCATCGACAGTGTAGGTATACAAGGCTTCGTTACGGGCGACGACCAATTCGGACGACGATTTGAAGAAACAGACGTTGAACTTGGACGCGCCTTGTTCATCGAGCGCCTTGGGCCCCTGGCGAGGAGAAATCACGTAAATCGATTTGTTCGGAATCAAACTCAGACTGACGTCAAAGACAATGATGCCCGCATGTTCGATATCATCCTGATCCAAATCGTTCATTTGTCCCGTCGCATCGTTTTGACTGTCCTTCGTGTCCATCACGACGAACAACTTGATACGTCGTACGTCTGTTGATTTGCTGTTGCTCTCGCAGAAGAAGAGATTGGAAACACCCGCAAAATGATTGGCCAGCAGAACGGTGGGGGTTTGAGCTCGTCCTTGAGCATCACGTGATACAACATTGCTGAAGACGAGCACTTTGCCGTTCGAGTAACCAACGGCGACTTCCAGTCCTTCCGAATGCACTGCAAAGGCGGTAATGCTCGTATCTCCCACTGTAGCATTGATTACTTGAATAGGATGTTGAAAGTCCGTGATGGAGAACACCTTGATGATATAGATCGGTGTGGAGCTGACAGGCGAAGCGTTGTACGCGGCGGTAGCGTCGTACGAAGGTCGAGCATCGTCACCCAGTGCGACGATGTATTGGCGATTTTGATTCGCCGCATCCAAAACATAAGCCAGGCCAAGGACTTCACCATTGAAGATCTTATGCTTTCGCTCTGACACTTTCAATTCGCGATCAGCGAAAATAATGTTACCCAACTCGTCGCCGAAAATAAGCAGTCCGCTTTCGGCCACAGCACATGTGGGCACACCTCCCTGAATTGTTCATCAACCAGATCCATAAGTATCAGAAAGCATAACGCATATCATCTTAAACTATGGAACTTACGATAGCGGACGAAAGATTCTGTGTAATCACATCGAACTCAAAGAAATCGAACTTACGAAACGCTGCACGATTCATTCTCTTTATTCTGGGGGAAAGTCACCCTTCAGAATCTTATCCGATATAATGAACCTACACGGGTCGTGCGTTAGTGTAAGAAATCCGAATGTGAGCAAACAAAGCAAAGGTAAATCTTGTCGCAAATGACCCACCCACCGCCGGAAACGAGGCTTGATGAGTAACTCAGACTCTGGTGAAGTTTGCGATGTCAGGGTTTGCTTGCTGCTGTGATGACGATGGATCGATGGATCGATCCACTGTGATTTGGCGATGATTTATTACTAGAGAACGAACAAGAAATACCAATACTGAGCGCAGAACAAATCTATTTGGTTGGTGGTGATAACGGATAGACGTGTTTTGACTTGTTGAAGCGCTGTGCAGGTTCTGTCAATATTGAAGTAGTGCATCCGTTTGATACAGAAACATGGACAGCATCCTCAGCAGAATTGCTGCCACGGAGATAGCAAAGCCTAGCTTTGCGAAACTAGCGTTATTAGCAACCACCTTGGGAGGCGTCTACACCCTGTGGAAATACAATACCCAGCTTCGCATCATGATGATGCTGGTCAACGTTGGCATTCAATTGAAGAAGCACAGTTTCATGCACACTCGTGGCCCATATTCCATTCTTGACAAGATAGAAGATGATTGCGACAAATTTCCCGACGATGTCCAGCTGATTATGGCTGATACCGGGGAAGAGCGCACGAAGAAGCAAATGGACGAACTGGCCAACCAAGTTGCGCATTGGGCGCTGAGTCAGGGCGTGCAGCCTTTAGACACCATTGCGTTGATGATGCTAAACAACTTGGACTTTGTGTCGATTTGGTTGGGTATTGGAAAGATCGGTGCATCCACCGCACTGATCAACACCAATGTCACGGGGAAGCCCTTGGCTCACAGTATTGAAACGGCGATGGTCAGTTCCAACACGAAGATATTGATCATGGATCAAGAATTGGAAAGCACCAGAACGGACGAAATCGCGCTATTACGTGCGGATGGTGTGAAAGTTTTCTTTTGGTCGGCGAAGAAGGACGCGACCTCCTCGTTGCGTGACCTGGTGCTCACGTTGCCCAAGACACGGATCGATCGAACGATTCGTAAAGTCGTGACAGAAAAGGATCCTATCCTCCATATCTTCACCTCGGGGACGACAGGCTTACCCAAGGCTTGCAAGATCTCCCAAACACGTTTCCAAGCGGCGTCGTTGTTTTTCCCCAATTTTTGTCTCCTGCGTCAACATGCCGATCGCATCTACACGGCGTTGCCGTTGTATCACTCAGCGGCCGGGGCGATTGCGGTGGGAGGAGCACTTCGAGCAAATGTCCCGTTGGTATTGCGTTCGAAATTCAGTACGAAAGCCTTTGCCAAGGACTGCGTGCAGTACCGTGTGACGGTTTTGCAGTACATCGGCGAGGTCTGTCGGTACCTGGCCAACGCGCCAGCGAATCCACTGGACCAACAAGTGAAGTTACGCTTTGCCTTAGGCAATGGCATGCGTCCAGAGTATTGGAATGAATTCCGTACGCGGTATAACGTGGGTTTCATTGCTGAGTTCTATTCGGCCACCGAAGGGAACATTGGTCTGTTCAACATTATGGGCAAACCCGGGGCGTTGGGCTTCATTCCCTCGTTCATCGGTGACATGTTAAGCCCCTTTCGTTTGGTGAAATTTGATCCGAATGACCCCTCTATCCCTTATCGGGATGCGAAAGGACGTTGTCAAGTGGTCGGGTATCGTGAACCCGGTTTGTTGATCGGACAAATCACGAAAGGAGACGTCACTCGTCGCTACGATGGCTACTCTGACAGTCAAGCGACGCGTCAGAAGGTCGTAACGGATGTGTTCCGTCCAGGCGATCAATACTTCAACACAGGAGATATTCTGACGCGTGATTTGTGGGGTTTTTACTATTGGTCGGATCGTGTCGGCGATACGTTCCGTTGGAAAGGGGAGAACGTGTCGACGACCGAAATCAGTGAGGTGCTGACCCACTATTGTGGGGCGACAGTGGCGGATAACACGGTCTATGGGGTCAAAGTGCCGAAACGAGATGGTCGTGCCGGCATGGCGATTGTGCTGATGCAGCGATCGTTGTATCCCGCCGAGGGAGACTCATCCAAGCCCCCGCAGTTCGACGCCGCGTTGGCGAACATCGTCGCGGCCTGTAACAAACATCTTCCGGTCTATGCCCGACCGGTCTTCGTTCGTATTCGCAATCGTGCGGATAAGTCATTGCCGGTGACGTCGACGTTGAAATATGTGAAGGCGGATTTGGTGAAGGAAGGATACGATGAGGCGCAACAGAACGAGGACAACGACATCGATGCGGTCTTTCTCATCAACTACGCGGACAAGTCGTGGGTACGGGTGACGAGAGAGATCGTTCGGGATTTAGCTGCAGGCAAAGATGTACCCGGATTGCGATAAGAGCGAGCATTGGGGCTTTAGTGAAAGTACAAGAGAGTGAGCGATTCTCTGGGAGTGTGACGAGGAAGCAGCGAGCACCTTAAGTGATGTCGAGTCGTTGTTAAGTATAACCGCAAGCCTATTTACAAGCCTTTTTGAGCATCTTTTCTTCGTTTCCCTCGACGTCTAATCATCAAGGCTACAGAGACAGCAATAAACCCCACACCAACAAAGAAAGAATACCTACGTGGTCGATGCGAGGTCGACGGTCGATTGGATGCGGGCATTGTCCTTGGCGTCGCGCTGTGTCCAATAGTCTCCTCGGATACAACACCTCTCCAGCAAGTTTCTTCCTACCGAACGAGACAACGTGTCTTTCAATCCTGCCACGGTACCACATTCGTCGTAACGGTACTTCTGATTCTCGGCCGGCGTGGTCTCGTTGGGTAAGAACCACAGACCTAAACCGGACAAATACTCCACCTTCTGCTTGCGTGACTCTGTCCAACACATATGGAAGACATTGGGGCGTGTTTCAAAGGCACGGAAACTGGCCATGTACTTCTTTTCGTGATGATAATGAAAGCCAGACGGGAACAGCTTCAAATCCAACACCGCGAAACGTAACCCAAAGAGATCAATCGCCTCGTGTACCGCACGTGTGAGGACGGATTGATGCGAATGGGACGTGGCTATCTGACTGATGGCCATGGCAATACGCAAGAAGACATACCGACTCTGCTCAGTCGCACGCACGTAATAGAATCCAGAGTTGACGTACAAGGGAGTGAAGCGGGGTGTTCTGTGTACGTGACAATGAAGGGGTGACGGGGGGGGTCCATTAATCAACGGAAAATGGTTAGAAAATCAAGGAAAATGGTTGTGACTTACCTGGCACCATCATCCATGAAGTAAACATCGGGAACAACGTAATCGCGGTTCGTCTCTGTCGCGATTTTCTCGTATCGTTGGATATGTGCACGAATAACTGGCATCGGATCTTCCATCCAGACCAAGTCAACGTCCTGGAACAAGACGTCGTAGCCCGCAAAGGTTCCAATCAACACCGATGTGGTTTTTAGCCACATTAAAAAGGCAAAGGTCATATCTCCGTACGCATCAGCAGC
>SMOI01000791.1:0-10814 GCA_008000375.1 Poteriospumella lacustris | reverse complement strand
GGGTGTCTTCCACCAAAGTTTTGTCAACCGGCGGGCGAAGATTCGATGTAAATAAACGCTAAAGTAAGCTCTACTTCGTTTAAACATAGAATCGCAAAAGCCCAAACACACATCCACAGAGTGTCCACTGTACATATGTGTCACGAGTGTGACGACGCCTTTCAATCAAACAAAATCTTGTTTGCCGTTTTACCCTCTGGTCCTCTAAAAGTCTACATTTCTCAATCATACAAAGCCGATCCTTGGAAAAGACAGGAAGGTATGTCATCTATTGAATTGGCGCCTAATCAGCCATGTGCTGAGCCCGAGCCAAGAGTAAAAGTGTTGAAGCGCGATCCCGCCATTACGGTCAATGATGATGAGTAAGAATGCCTTTCGTCTTTCTTGTGTTGCACAGCGATAACGTTCGTGGATGCCTTTAGGCTCGAGCTCTCCGAGGATGAACCCAAGACTATGTTGGAAAGATGCTGGTACGCTTTCTCCCAAGCTGGCGAAGCTGCCGGTTTTGATGTACCAGAAATCAAGACGCTCGAGGTGGAAAACCCTGTCGTTGACACCAACGATTTACCGAAGACTTGGTAAGACAACAGTGGTCCATTTTTTACAAAAAATTATCAACTCGACTTTCTACAGGACGTTGAACTCGTTCATTTTCTACCAGTGCTGTTTTTGGGCGTTGGCCGCGTACTTTTTTTCTCGAAACTACGTGTTGAACCGCACCAGCTCGTTCATCAGTTTAGATTCGGGTGCGGGTGTGTGCAAGGGTGACAGCAAGAGCGACAGCTGCTGTGAAGTACCCGTCGCCGTTACTGGTGAGTTTATGGCCGATTCCAACGGTCGCTGGGAAACCTTTCCTCGCTTCAACTACAACTTCAACAACTACGACGTGAAGTTGACTGGCGTGTCTTACACCAATGAAGAGTATCAGAGTCTTATGGCGAAGATCAGCAAGGAAGTCAAGGCCATTGGAGCGCGCGGTAAAAATCGCGACTACAGCTGGAACATGGTGGCGTGGTCCAGTTTCACTGCGCTTGACAGCACATCCGGCTCTTTCAAATTCTTCTTATCTGGAGATGCTGGAATCATTTTCGCCAAGTCCTTGGTTGGGATTGGTTTCGCCAGCAACGAAAGTGCCTGCGATGCTCCCGTATCCGCAAGTGTCAACTACGCCACCAGAGAAATCGCTGTTGACGTCAATTTGGGCTGCACAAACCCACCTTGCAAGGCCAACCCGTGCCCTGGAGTTTTATCTCCACAGGGCTTTGGTTACGATACAGAAGGCGCCTCCTCTGCAACTATGAGTTTCAAAGTTGATTTGGCCTCAATCAACACTGCGTTGGCAGTCAACATGGGTATTTTGCCCTTGAGCAACTTAGTTGCCTACAATGCTGACAATGCTCGCATTAGTCTGTTGAACTATATGGTCAGCGCCGGTTCGATTAGCTCATTGACGATGCACAATACGTCGAGTTACTATGGTAAGTTGGGCTATGTGGACGCTTCTTTCGTTGTTTCATAAGGTTTGACGTTTTAATGTTGTTCAGAAACGGCGTACGCTCCGATGGACCCCATTTATTGCACAAAGTTTCACGAATTCAACACCACCAGTTGCTACGTTCGTATTGGAAATACCCTCGTTTATCCTGTGATCAATCATTATGGTTGGTCCAGCGATGGCTTCGGTCGCCCCACTCGATGCGCTAAGAGCACCGCCTCGGTTGCTGGTTCGGCCGCCAACTATTATTGCAGTAAGTTCTTCGCGAAAACAAAGGCGGACAGACAATTCATTCGTAACCCAACTGCACACACTTATAGATAAGATGGACTTGGTTACTGGACTGATCTACTACCCGCTGCCGACTGTGAACATCTCCGAGAAGATCAAAACGTCCACTTGGAGTCCCACCAGACAGCCTTCTCAGCATCCCACGCCGCTTCCTGGACAGCCCACCATTAGACCAACCACTGCGCGTCCTTCTGCCGAACCCACGATAAGCCCTACTCGTAGGCCAACTTACACGCGTACCAGAAAGCCGTCCGCAATGCCCTCTCATGCCCCGACCCAACAACCAACTGCTCCTACCCCCTCGCCAACGAGAAGACCCTCCCACGTTCCCACTCAGTCTCCCAACTTTCTCTCAGAAATTCCCACTGTTACACCAACCACTGCTGCTCCAACTGATACACCTGCTCCTACAACTCTACAACCAACCCAGTTGCCAACGTCTGAGCCAACGAAGCATCCTCAAGCTCGTCGTCGTTTGGCGGAAGAAGTGGAAGAAGTGGAGCCTGAGGCTGTGTTGGTTCCTGAAGCTGTTCATGCGGAGAATATTGATTTGGAAACGAGCTCTGCGACGCCCCCTTTCACTTCCTACGGTGCTGGTGGCGGTGCTGGTGGAGGTGGCTACGGTGGTGGGTACGGTGGTGGGTACGGTGGTGGGTATGGAGGCATCAATTTCGGAAGTGGACCTGGCTTCTACTTCCCACCTGCATCATACGGAGGAGGAGGAGCTGCAGGTGGCGACACTGGTGCCACATTTCCTACTGGCACAGAACCATTCAGCACGGAGGAGCTACTGGCGGCTTCATCTTCATCTTCTGTGACCTCTACCGGTTCCACTTTCGTGCCTTTGGTGCCTCAAATTGTCGACAACGGAAAGATTTTCGCATTGGGCAAGGTATTTTCGCAGACCATTTATTTGTCGATTGATTTGAGCTTACCTTCCATGTCCATATAGTTTGCCGCTGAACAATTGGCAAAGTCTCTGCAGAACGATGATTTGATGTCTCGTGCCAGTTACGATGCGATGATTTCGACCATCTTTGGCTCCAGTCAACGATCCTTCCGTGCAGATTTTAGAAAGATTTGCTCTGGAAACGGAACCATTGCGTCTGGATGCGCCATGTTCGCGTTCGAAGTGTACGGTGGTGATGATCGCGTGGTGAATGAGTTCTCTTATCAGCCAAGTTCCACCCCCGCGTATCAGGACACCATTTACAACGCTCGTACTATGACTGTTATCTCCAAGCGTGCCCCTACTTCTCTTGTGGAGACATACTACTCGTGCGTGTTGAGTACGTGGGATTCCATTTTCCAGGCCATTGGTTTGGCAAACTCGTCCGTGCAGTTCTTCGTTACAGTAGGATTCTTCATCTACTTCTACACCGTCGTGACGTATCTCAATAAGGTGCAGAAGAAGGACATTGAGCTGCTCAAGGCCAAGAAGCGCCGTTTGGCCCGTGAGTATAAAATGCGCGAGAAGCAGTTGGATCGTGTTGCCACTGTTTTTGGTGTGATGAAAACCCGTTTCGATGCACTCTGTGATGACATCAAGGCCGGTGATAAGGTACGTTTTCCGCGTCAGTGGACCCTTGGCGTATTTCCTCACAAGTATCTCTGTTTCTATAAAGAACTTCACTGGATTTGAACGTGCGGTGGTGTTGACTGACGAAGAAAATGCTGCCGCAAATACTGCTGCTCTGGCCAACGAGGAAGAAGGTCGTGAAGCAAGTCCTGTCGAAGGCTACAACCAAGTTGCCACCGTCGACGGTAGTGGCAACGTCTAAGGGTTTTATTCCGTTTTTCTCGTCACAATGATGATATTCTACATTTTGGTTTACACTCTTCTTCCATGTTCGCTTGGATGTTCTTCAACACCAGCGCTATTTTTGCCCGTTGTTATGTTGACCCGTGATGGAAAAGATTCGTCGGGAATGCGGTTTTCAGTTCTATAGTTTCCCGACGCTGCCTTTCCTCCATCTCATTGACGATCTCCCCTCTTCTTTCTATTTCTACCTTTCTTCGACTTTCTCAGTTTCATTTCCTATCAGGCTTTTTGCTTCATACTTTTTCTTCATGCAAAAGAGTTTGTTGCCATTCACAAAAAGTGTTTGTCGACGGCAAGTAAACGTCCGACGGCGTTTCCTTGACGATGAATTATGTGAAAGTGTTGATCTTATTTCTTGATGTTGTTTTGTTCTATTTTATTCTCCACCCAAAGTAAAAGAATAAAGCTCGAAAAGCGAAAAATAATGTGGCCATCTGCGAGGTGGACCTTCCTATTCAGCTTCCACTTCCTTCTTCATCCCCCTCTGATCTATGTTCATCGATACAAATATATCCTCAATCATGCATCAACAAGAACTATTTCTTGCAGTTTCGACCTTTCGGTCATCATATTAAATTCTTTGTTTCTCCAGTCGCGTTCGATCTTGTGTCGTTGCATGACAAGTTTCCCTTCCCTTCGGTTCCAATTTTCGAAGGAATACGCGGAGTCGTTCAGTTTTTCTTCACTCCCACCCACACATTTTCCATCTCTTGAATACTGCTTCACCCTCGTCAATTTCCATGACCGGGGCACAATTCTGACGTCAACTACTCTAGCAAGCATATACTCCTCCAAAATACAATAGAATTCTGTAAGTCAAATATAACTACTGCCATTGACCACCATAGTGTTTCATATTGTACGCCCCTGATGGTTACCAGCTTTACAAATGGTCTCATTGATGAATACGATGAATTTGTTCGTCGCGCAGTGCGACGGCCGATTGTGTGCGCGCGTTTCAACTTTAGCACGTTTTCGGCTGTATCCGTTGGGCTGTCGAGAGCTTGCAGGCGAGTGAGTGAGATGAATTCAGATTCGATTCATGCAACAAAAGCATCGTATCTGTGGCAATATATTGCAGAAAGGAGTTATTTTTTGCAACGCAATAGCGCATAAGCAAGGAGGCGAGAGACAAGGACCAAGACAGCGACCACCTGAACGGGATGCACGTTTGAACATTTTATGTAGTGAATCGTCGATCTGAATATTTGATAATATGAAGTCCCCAAATGCCTCTTCCAATGGAATCCAACGATTCACGCATCTGGAAAAGATTCCAGAGCACAGCAATATGTTCAAAGCCTTCGAAAGAGCGACATTATCTCCTATTGCGATAAAGCGCAACAAAAAGTTCGCCATGTCACCAAGAAATGTGGAAAAGGCGCGGCGATTGCAGCCGATATTGCAGCTCGTTGACCACCCCCACATTGCAAAATCTATTGATCATCTAGTTGACCAAAACGACATGTTCACGATATTGGAGTACGTCCCCAACAGCGCCGTCGCCGCTACTGTTGTCAAACAACGGGCAGTAACGAATTTCATCAATCTTCCTGTGCTATCAGCGGAGGAAATCTCGATTATCACTCGACAGCTACTTGATGCATTACGCTATCTGCACACCTTTCCTTCAGGGTCAATTGTTTGTCGTGACATCACACCAGACAATATCATTCTCACCGGCGTTGGCCCCACCATCTCCTGCAAGCTGTTGGACTTCACTGCGGCGATGACGGAAGACGAAATCCCGTCGGATAAGGCACTTGCCATAAAGCGTTTGTATACTTCACCTGAACAATATCGGGCGCTCGAAGGACTGGCGCTGGCGGACGATGCGGTGGATAGTCCATCGGATATGTGGAATCTGGGCGCCACGCTGCTAGATCTAGCAACTGGCATGAAATTGATCGATATGGCTGAATCGTCATTGCAAGCTTTACGATATGGATACACCGATTGGTCGTTTGAACAAGACGTTTTATCTGCCATGTCCGATGACCAGTACTCCCTGTGGTGTCGACAGGAAGAATTCGTCCGACTTGTGATCGCTCGATCCCTACGGGTGCATATGAAAGCTCGACCATCTGCCGCAGAGATGCTCCAACTCGATGACGTCCTGCATGCTCGTATGCAGAAAACAAAACGGAAAAGTAAAGCAAAGAAAGGGAAAGATCTCGAAGAGCAACCCCCGGACTCTCAGCGATTGCTTACTCCTTCGCCTATGCGACAAAGACGATTACAGACTCCATCGAGGACGAAACCCAGCGCGGTAAAGACTCGTAGTTCCAGTGTGAAAAAGTCCGTGACCATAGCTGCAGCTTCAGGAACTGATTATCCCTTCGAAGTCACTGAGCCAGCAGCGCAGCCATTCCCGATGGTGTGCTCACAACGCGAGGAACCGCCACATGACGGCAACAGTTTAGCTTCTATTCGGGTATCTGATTCGCTGTTGAATGCCTCACACGTCATTCCCATGTCTACAACGTTGGTACTATCCAGCCCGACAGTGCCTTCACCATCTATTCCTGAGGCGCTTCAACGGCCTACATCCGACCACAGAGAGGTAACTGCCGATGCTTCCCATCCAATCCTGAAACGAAGCAGTTCCCCTGTTGGTTCACCGACGGCTGTACGAAGTGTTCGCCAGAAATTGGGATTTCAAAGTGTTGACATGGAGCCACGAACGGCAACAACGCCAACGTCATCAAGGTCACCCGTCCCAACGGTGGTGGATGTTGCGGCCATGGCGCGTCGCATGGTTACCGCTGATTCCATGTCATCCATTTCAACAGCGGACGCGCTTCATCAAATCGCACGAGCTCTTTCAACCTACTCTGATAGTCCACAAGTGAATCTTGCAGACGAATCAACGGTCATCGCCGCCTTAAGCGCGACCACGACTCAGGACACGGCTACTTCTGCACTGCCTTCACCAGTGTCCCGACGTTCGCTCGAACGTCAGCAGCCTGTATCGTCAAGAGGAAGTCCACGCGCAGTGTCCGCATCCCCTTATTCGTCGCGTACCGCCTCTACTATTGCAGCGATTGCCGAGACGTTGGTGCAGGCACCTACCACGATTGACTCAGACGCAAGTTCCGTCGATTCCGACCGAAGATCGGTGGTGTCCAGTGACAATACCCTTCCAACGAACGACGATTCGTTGAGTATCGATCTGCAAGCGATGACGTTAATGCCACCATTGCAACCATCGTCTTCGCCTTTGCTGTCCAGCCCACCACCATCGGCGATGGCGAACGAGCAGGTTGGCGATACAAGAATCGATAAAAGCGACGTCGCGTATTCAGTTCAGGGCTATCGAGTCTACCGCCACGAGCATATTGTACCGCTACCATCATGTGCGACTTCGTCAGTGACCCGAACAGCACATGGTCAAAGGTCTCTTTCGAGTGTTCCTGTCGCTTGGCTGGCCATCCCGCACGCAACGTTACGACGAACGGTGACGCTGTTGGCGATGGTGAGTGTTTCCGAGCCATCAACGGTAGATGTTTGGGAGTTTGTGACGGCTTTCGATGGGGGATGTGTTGCTCGTATGAAGGCCCACCACCGAGGATCTCTGGCCCTTGATGATGATGGTGATGAAGGGAACGAGGAGGTGACATCGTTGCTGTCGCTGACCACCTCGGGTGGTTTATGTGCCGGCTATGCCGATGGCAGTGTGCGCATTTGGGATATCACGTCTCTGGTTCCTAGTAGTGACAATGAAACCATCGCGGGGGCTGTATGTATTCATCGCTTGTCATCCGCCGAATCGCCTACGGCTGGAGCTCACAAGACCGCCGTGCGATGTCTGTTGCAGTCCTCATGGTATGGTCGATTGGTGGTGGGACGAAGTGACGGCGTGGTATCGGTGTGGACCCTGGCTGGTCAGCAACCGCTGTTTGAGCTGGTACAGCACCAGGCGGCAGTGACCGCATTGGTCGAGATTTCAGACGTTCGCATTGTATCCTCCAGTGAGGATGGTACACTGCGACTATGGCATTTGGAACAACGACAATGTCTGCATGTCTTCCGCGGTCATGTGCATGGGGTGTCCTCTCTCGCGCTTTGGACCACGGCGAACGGACAATACTTGTTTTCCGGTGGCAAAGACGAAACGGTGCGTATTTGGGACGTCGATGGACGACGCGGGATCGGAATCGTGAAGCATCACCATGCGACGGACCGTGGGGGCGTCGTGTCATTCGCTTGGGTCGAGTCTGCTGCTGGAGAAGATGTGCTGGCGGTGGGAGGGGCAGACGGGCAGGTTTCACTCTGGTCACCATCGTTGTTGACGTCCTCCGGTACCCCTGTTGACAGCGATGCATGTATTCAGCGAATACCACACGCAGTAGATGTATGCGGGACGACCAGACAGCCGTTGACATTGCCCTCGACCCTCATCGCTGCCATCGACGGTCGCTCATCGAGACCGACGTCGGTGAGGACAGACTTGGGCGAGATCAAAGCCATCCACCACAGTGGCCCACTTGCAGTCGTTTCCTCGCATAACAACCTTTCGTTTTCCTTATGGTTATAGTACCGAGCTGTAAATGATAAATGGGCTTGACAGACAGATTCGGCACCCCGACGAATGATGTGAGATAGGGATTGTTGCATAACAATGGCACCGTGTACACATTAACACGACCAACAAATTGCAATACCATTCAATACCATTCAACAACAGAAGGGCGTAGAAGAGGGTTTACGGGCAGCAGTGTTTTCTCCCTCAGCGACCAGTGAGCTCTGAGCGCTGCCTGAGAGATGCATTTTCAGTGACGAAGGGAGGTTGAACTTCAAGTTCACTACCGCAACAGTGACATGCCACCCAAGTGCCGCCAGCGCGATGTCCACACCTCGCGTGCGCAACTTCATCGTCGACAGCTGCGCGAGTTTTCCCACGAGACTTGTCGTCGACTTTCATTGCAAATAACCACACAACCAGTTACCCGCTTCTACTCACAGCGTTCAAAACGTTGCCTCTCAGGTGACAGAGTAAAGAAGAGCAGTCGGCATCAATTGAGCGGTGAGCAGGCCGTGTCTTATTTCAACAACTTCGTAGTTGAACCAGCAGTGTTGGCTCTCGTTTGCATTTGGACAGACAACTAATCAATCATGGATGCAATTGTTTCTGCGTTCTATGAATTGTACTTCTTTGTTGCCCGATTATGGGACATTTATGAAGGCATGGTAACACTGCAGTTGCCGTATATGAGAGAATTGACCGCAAGTAAGTCTGGTAGCATTGAATCTGTCATTGAATCTCCTGACTAACGATGTATACTTCCAGTATGCAATGCTATCAACGGATGTTTAAGCGCCCAGAATGCCTTGAAAGCACAACCTCAGCCTGTATATTGGCTATACTCACTGGTAGTGTCGTATTTGTCAGCCTTTGGCGGTGGTACCGTCGCCCCGGTGTTGATTGGTCGACCTTCTTTCGTTCTCAACAACGATTTCGCAATCTTTGCTTGTATTTGCGTCTGGTATGTTGTCAATAATTTGAATGGTACGGTCCTGTTCAACCACCCGGCTGTCAAAATGTTCTGGCTGTTGATGTTGGCCATTTTCCGAGCGAACGCCGCCACCAACATGGTCACTATCGCCAGTGGGATATTCACCCCAACCAAATACTATCCGATTCCTATTTTAGGACCTATTGTTGCGGGAACCGTGTTGGGTTGCTTGGGCCAGTTTCTGCCGTTCGATAAAGGCTTGTCACCGATCAAGAACAACACTCCATGGCCCGTTCAAGCGGCGTTCCTGACGTCAACGTTTTATCATTTGATGATCAACGACAAGACTGGATTTCTAGGAGTGGGATTACGGCGTATGATTGGTAGTTACTCGCCTTCGACAGTCCTGGTGATCATCGCGACCGTGCAAGTCACCCAGTTCTACGCTCAGTATTTCATCCATCCCGATGCGAACCTGTTCAAACCGTTCAATGAACTGGGTTATTTGATATTCCAAGTACAAGGACCAAGACCTTCCGTTGCTTCTGCTCCTGTGACACCCGTAGCCATCGAAAAGCCTGGTGAATACGTGGGATGGAACATGCGTATCCGCGAGCGGTTGCAATGGGTGCTGACTTTGGGCCGTGTCGTTGTTGTTCTAGCGGCCTTGGGTTGTCATATCTTTGTCATGGTCGTTCCTACCCATTTGACCGCTGCCCCGTTCATCTCAGAGACTCTGTCTGCGTCTTCCACGACGGTCCAACCCTTTGCACGTGTCTTCGTCCCCGAACTGCAGCAAGTGGTGCCGCTGGTGCACAACGCATCGATGCCGTGGCCCCGTTACAACCAAGCCATTCGACGCCATGCACTGCCTGTACACCACAGCATTGGCGTGTGTCAGTTTTTCGTGGGCTCTTTCCGTGTCTCCTCGTTGGCAGGACGACAATGTCCGCCGTTTTTCATGAAATTCGAACAAGTCGCTGGCGCTGACGCGCACGAGCCTGTGGCGTCGTTTCGGTTGGCAGTATACGAGAAAAACATCAACAAAATCGTCTGGGATCACGCAGTAGCCGATGTTACCCCGTTGTACACGTCACCAGTGCTACATGTGGCCAAGAAACACTTGATGAAGCCGCTGTCGGACAGCGACGTCCACTTGGTGTTGGATTCACGTGGTCGCTTGTCGGTGGTCTTCACCGCGCCGAAGATTGACACCACGATGATGTTCAAATGGCCCAACAGCCAGTCCGTCTCGCTTCAATATGTGCCCTGGCTTCAGTTGGAGACAGCGCAAAGGGCGGGTGACAGTAGCGCTGCTACAGGGCAGCTGCTGCCGTTTGTAGGTGTCTCCGCAGGCGGCGCAGAGGACAAAGACCTGGCGATACTGGTCGATCAATACGCGCAAGAGTACGCGAAGCTGTCGTCTACCGTCGCGACGAAGGCTACAGCTGCGGCAACGAAGAAGCTCAATGAACTGGACGCGAAGATCAACGCGGCGCTGGAGGCAGCGGCGCAAGTGGCGACCTCGACTGCCAATGCTGCGGCAGTTCGTGCCGTGTCGTATGTGACGATTGACGTCGCTCAAGGTCGCGTCTTGGCCCATAGCGAGCCAACCATCTCCTCGAAACTGGCCACGTTACTGTTGGAGACAGTGCCACAGAGTGTTGTCGGTTTGCCCCTGCAGGCGTATCGCGATTGGAATCGTTTTCTCGATGCATCGTTGTCCAGAGAGGCTCCGCTGCCGATAAAC
>SMOI01000790.1:0-10833 GCA_008000375.1 Poteriospumella lacustris | reverse complement strand
CCAGCCTTGTAGATCCCAGTGAATAGGTCACTTAGATCCCAAGCTTTTCTAGTGTGTTACCCTTATAACACCACAATCGTCATCCAACGGCAAAACGCCCAGGCGGTGATGTTCCTTCGCTCGTTTCGCTTGAAACGCATAGCCAACCCAATCGTACGTTAAATGTACCACTGCCAGCACACACCAACCAACGCGTCTCTCCCAATGGGAGCACCAAGCGCATCAACTTAACAAGTAGTGTTATGACATGTACAGTAACTTCGATGACCGAAATCACACACACACACACACACACACACACACTGTGTTGGAAAAGTACGAAGTATGAAGTACGAAAACAGCTCGTACTTCACGTATTTCATACTAGTATGAGTGTCATTTTGTACGGCTGTGTCGTGACAAGGCTTCGTTGCTCGTTGCTCGTACTAAGTACGAAGTACGAAAATTTTTCATATTTCCGTACATATTCCAAGTATGAAATCATAAAACCTCGTACTTCCCAACACAGACAGCCAGCAGCAGCCAAGAAGGTTATCTTTTTCCTCTTTTTTCTTTTCATGCCGATGTTCGAAATGGCGATCTTTCAGCAGAGTTTATTTTTGTTAAACAGACCATCAGAAATCATCAGAAAAACCAAAATCCCTACTGTTTTGTATGTCACATCTCGACCAGCCAATTCAAAATAGTAATGACGTTGAAGTTCAACTGTCATTCGCCGGGGCAAGAGACAACAACCATGCGGAAATGGTTCGCTGGTTGTTGGAGCATTTTCCGGAGGGTGTGAGGGTGGCGGGCAATGAGGGTCGTCTGCCATTGCACTGGGCAGCAGGATACAACAGCAATGTGGAGGTGGTTCGGTGGTTGGGGAAGCAATATCCGGGGGCTGTGAGGGTGAAGGACAAGGAGGGTTGTCTGCCGTTGCACTTGGCAGCAAGAGACAACAGCGATGTGGAGGTGGTTCAGTGGTTATGGGAGCAACATCAGGAAGGTGTGAGGGTGGCGGACAAGGAGGGTTGTCTGCCATTGCACTGGGCAGCAAGAGACAACAGCAATCTGGAGGTGGTTCAGTGGTTGTTGGAACAGCATCCGCAGGCTGTGAGGGTGGCGGACAAGGAGGGTTTGCTTCTGTTTCACTTGGCAGCAAGATACAACAGCAATCTGGAGGTGGTTCGGTGGTTGTTGGAACAGCATCCGCACGGTAGTTGGGAGGCGGACGCAAATGGTTGGCTGCCATTACACTGGGGAGCAGGACACAACAAGAATGTGGAGGTGGTTCGGTTTTTGTGGGAGAAACTTTCGAATTTTGGTGGTATGTGGATGGCGGCCAAGAATGGTACTCTGCCATTGCACTGGGCAGCAGCATACAACAGCAATGTGGAGGTGGTTCGGTGGTTGGTGAAGCAGTACCCGAAAGGTGTGAGGTCGACGGACAAGGAGGGTCGTCTGCCATTGCACTTGGCAGCAGCAAACAACACTAATGTGGAGGTGGTTCGGTGGTTGTGGGAGAAGCATCCGGAGGGTATGAGGGTTGCGGACAACGAGGGTCGTCTGCCATTGCACTTGGCAGCAGCAAACGAGGGCAATCTGGAGGTGGTTCGGTGGATTTGGGAGCAACATCCGGAGGCTGTGAGGGTGGCGGACAATGATGGTCGTCTGCCATTGCACTTGGCAGCAAGACATAACAGCAATGTGGAGGTGGTTCGGTGGTTGTGGGAGCAACATCCGGAGGCTGTGAGGGTGGAGGACCTGGAGGGTCGTCTGCCATTGCACTGGGCAGCAGGTGGCAACAGCAATGTGGAGGTGGTTCGGTGGTTGTTGGGTGATGGTATGTTGTACTTTGAGAAGTCTGTTTTTTTTCTGACGCAAGACGTCGTTACAAGGCTGAACGAACGGCCGACTGATAAAAGGCATCTTCATGAAATTGTCGGCGCAATAGTGGACTATTCGTTGGCGAATCCTCGCTGTGCGACATATCTTCGAGCGGTCTTTGATTTCGACATGGGGCTATTCAATCTGCAGAAAGGCTTTAAAGGGGCATCGACACGCTCACGGCTCACGGTGAATGTGCATCTGTGTGGCGAGAAGTTGGCCGGCAAGACGACGTTGTCGTCGTGGCTGCAGAAGAAGCTGCAAACACGAACGACATGGCTCGGTCGAGCTTCTACCCTCGTCTCTCGCCCAGCGATGGCGGAACTGATTGGCGTTAACGAGCGTACAGCAGGCCTATTGATTCACAGAGTGGATAACCCACAGGAGGTGCAGTACATGCTGCATGACTACGGTGGCCACGAGGAGTTCCGGAAGGTGTATCGGCAGTTTCTGAACGTGCCGCAGTCGCTCTACGTGGTTGTGTTGCCGTTGGTGGAGAAACAGAGCGAGACGGAGCATCGGGCGTACTCGGCAGAGGAGGTGGTATCGCAGTATCGACAATGGCTCGGCCAGATCCACAACGCGCTGCAGGCTGACTCACAGCCACCCACCAACAACAAAACCGCCGTGATCACGTTGCTCAACAAGTTCAGCGGCATTCTGCCGGAGGCGGAGATGCCCAGTCGACCAAAGATTCGGAAACAGCTCAAACAGTGCCAAGAGACGCCTGCATTGGCGTCGACGTTCGCGTTCTATCCCTGTGTTTCCGTCGATTGCCGCAACGAGCACGACGCTATGTCCGTGTGCAGGGCCATTGAGACGTGGGTGACTGAGCAGCGTGCCTTGTTCGAAGTACGTACAGCGACAACTGCGCCCTCGTTTCCCGTTGTAGAGTACCTACGAGACTCGTTTGATCGGGTTCCTATCGCCAGCCAGTTCGTAGAGGAGACCGAGTACCAGGCGGAGGTCCGGCGACGGTTGTTGGACGATGGCTATCTTGAGGAAGACGAGCTCCCGGGGTCGTTGGATCTGTTGGTGCGGTGGTGGGTGGCGGACAGCCTACGAGCACGTCGCATCCTGCGCCTGTCTCCTGGCCCCGGAAAGGAGGACATCATCGTCACGTCCGTGGATGCGTTGAGCCACTGGCTGTTCGGCAAGGTCTTGAACGATATGCGCGAACGATCCGCGAAGGTGATTGATCGTGCCGCGGTACGAGACATTGTGCAGGAGACGATCAAGATGAACTTTGATGCGGCAGAACTGTTGGTGGACGTGGGGCTATTCACACGTATCACAGCGTACGATGCGGTGAGTGGACAGGTACAGACTCTGCCGCCATCTGCCGCCGCCTCCGACAACGACTTGTTTCTGGTGATCGGGTTGATCGACCAGTGTGTCGGCGCTGAGGTCATGCGTCCACCAGAGTTTCGTGCGGAGACCACGCGTCGTATCCATCGCTGGTACACGTTGGATCCAGAGAAGGCGGTCGATTGGGGACCTGACTTCTTCGTGACGCTGTGTCAATGCGTGATGTCGCTGGTCCCGCGTTGTGAAGGTCCACTGATCTTCAAGGACGCCATCTACGCAATGAGTGAAGACGGACAACGTTACACGACGTACATCGTACGTCTGCATCGTCACGAGTCGCTCGGGGTCAGGTTCGAAGTGATCGTGGACGTCTCCACAGATTTAAAGAGATTGACGTTCCAAGACATCATGCGAAAGGACGACGTCGTGTGGAGGGGGCTACAAGCAATCAACGCCACGTGTCGACGACTGGTCGGTGGGGAAGGACTGCGCGAGTATTGTGTGTATCCGGACCCGAGGTTTCAGCTGGCGTATCGGTGGTTGGTGGATGTGGAGAACTCGCTGAAGAAAGCGGAGGCGCACGGACAGAACACTCGCTTCCAGCTGCAGAAGTATTTGTATGGGTATTTCCCGTTGGAAGGTTTGACGGAGGAAAACTCGAAGGCGAATCTGCCACATCAGTTGGTCGCCAGCGTTCAGTTGCAGCACGGCAGCATCGAGCAGCCAGTGGAAGACGCGAAGTCGCTGCATCGTCTGTTCTCGGAGACGATAGCGCAGATGGTACAAGAGATTACCAAGCTGCAGGAGGCCTGCGCATCAACCACCGCAGCCGCGGCGGCCGCTGTGGCGGTGACGTCACCGTTGGCGGTGGTCGACCGTAGTCGGTTGTTGGCGATGGAATCGACCTTGAACAACCTCTATCGTGCGCAGCTGAACAACAATCGCGGAATGTGCGACTTCCCGTTGCTCGTGTTCTTAGAACCGGCAAAGGCGCAGTCGCTGGGGGCGATGGTATCGTCCGTGTTCACGAAACGGTACAACGTTTGCTGCGTGTGTCCCGTGTGTGGGAGCGTGGCGCAGTCGGATGCGGCGTACGAATTGCGCGTGAGCAGGGGCAAGTGGCATCGGTATCTCTTGCGCGCCCTGCAGGTGTCGATGGTCTTGGCGGGGGTCGCCTTGAAGGCGGCCGGCATACCGACGCTGGTGGCGGATGCGCTGTACGGCGCCACGACGACGATTCTGAGCGACGTGTCGAAGGAGCTGGGGACGTTGGTGGACGCCTATCGAAGCGACGTCACCTCGGCGATGGTGTCACGGATAGAAGACGTCGGGCAGGCGACCGCTGCGGCGGTGGCGGGGCCGCCGCCGAACGCTACCGCTGCGGCGGTGAACACCATCGGACAGCAACCGCTCGACCGAGAGCGACGCGTGTCGTGGGAGTTCATTCGCGCGATGAAAGCGTTGTTTGCGGAGTCGTTGCGGGACCCCGATGCGGCCCGCAGTGGATTGGCTCGCATCTGGAGCGACGATGGGGACGTGGCGTTTGTATGTGCCGACGCGAGCCGTGGCTGTCGAGAGCGATTCCGTCGAGACGGGCGGAAGTGCTTGCGAGTGGTGGCGGTGTACGGCGGGTGAGCTGAGCGCTCGGCGTGTACACTGCCGGGCCTGTGGCTGGATGGCAGGTTGGCCTGCCTGATAAGGGTGGTTCGTATGCGTATCGGAGGTCTTACTGGACGGGTAGAAGAACCGCTGTGTGAGGAGATGTTGTGGGGCGGGGGGAGGGGGAGGGTGATGAAGGCGAGGTTCATATTCGTTCGTATGTCGTTTGAGGGTGTGGTATTTGTAGTTTGTATTTGTGTGTGTGGATTGAACTGTCTCCGTAAGTCCGCGTGTCATATCGGGGTCGTAACTATTTGTTGGTACCAGCACCGCTTCCGCTCGGTCGGTGTGAAGACAGCAGGTCTGGGCGATGACGGTGCTGTGGTGTGGCGCCAGGCATAGGTTTGTCAGGGGGGGGGGGCTACCTAGTGGAGTAGGCCAGTCGAAGGAGAAAGCAGAGTGTGTATGCAGAACACGAGGATACTTATTCTTACGTTTTCACTGATGGGCCACATTCCCATGTGACGTAAAGTGGATCTCTGCAGACGTGTGTATTTGGCACTAGGACTGTACCTTAGTGACCACCGATTTTGGCTCCCTCTCGTAGTTCGTCAGACAGGGCAGCAATCTCTGGGTCGTCCTCGTCCTGGTCCTGACTGTGGTCCACGGTGGTGGGCGCATCTCTTGAGTGCTGCGGGTTTGTGAAGGACGGCTCTGCATTGGACACTTCGTCGGTGGACGTATCTGTAGACGTATCCGTCGGGTATGGGCCATCGAACGACTTGTCGAAGTCGACGTCTTCGCTGGACAGGTCTGTGGCGCATTGGCCTGCGATGAACGACACTTCATTGGCCTCCTCGTCGGTAGACGTAGTGGTCAAGTGTTGCTCTGCGGTGGACGCATCAGCACTACTGGACACGTCTGAAATGGACAGCGTGGTGGTGTTTCCAGTCTGGTTGAGGTCGTCGGGTCTCTCGCTGTCTCTGTGAATCATCGCTTGCACATCTTTGAATAACTCTTCTTGCACTTCATCTCGATGGATAATGCATTGGCAATGATATGCTGTTTGGGCTCCTCGTCGGTGGAGAAACGCTACGAACTTGATCACACTCTTATTGCAACGATCGGCATCGATAGAACCAAGGTTAAGTCCATATCTGGGGTACCATTTATAAAATGTGCTTGGTTTCACTAAGCAATGGTCTACATTGGCGCGGATGTACGAGGGATGAGAACAACGGGGTACTTTCTGCAAGAGCTCTTTGACGGCGTTGAAGTCATCAGAATTGGGGTCGTTCTCGGTGGCCACGAATTTATCGAAGGGGTAGTGTTCGTTTTGAAAGATCAACACTCTACCACTGTCAATACAGCCGCTGTCACTGGGGTCACTGCGTTCTCTGCGGTCAGTACTCTCCCATTTCTTTTGCATGAACGTCAACCATGCATTGTTGTAGGCAATCCAGGGTTTTAAGAAGGCATTCGCACTTCCAGACCGTGACCCCTGTTTAATGGTTCGAATGAAATTGACCATTCCAATACCATGCTGCATAAGATCCTGCTCAAGGTGACGGGAGTTGATCGCATAGTCCTTCGCCCTCTTCAGACAGTAGGCTTCTAGGAGACCCTGCGTCGGAGAAGGGGCAAAGTTTGTCATACCACTTTGATAATCAAAGGTAAAGGCGTATCCTGTACCAGCTTTGCTCAGATCACCATCCTTCGAAATGGGATCAGTACCAAAAATGATGCCCTGCAGGCTATCCGGTGTAAGATTGTTCTCCAAGCGAAAATTCTCTTGGGTCCATCTCGGCGGATAGATGAGCGGATGCTCCTTGGGTGGTCTTCCTCCTGGATTGCAAATGATGCCTAATAGGCCAACCAAGAGTGTATAGGCAGCTTCGAACATAACGTCCCATCGTTCCGGATCTTGCCATGTTTCCGGATACTGCGTCAAGAGGATGTACAGTGCGAGATGATGGATACGTTTCATGACCGTGTTTGGTGATGAGGATCTATCTCGCAACTTGTCAGCGACAAAGGTGTACAAGTTGCGGCTTTCGGTACTTGTCGGTTGACTCGGCAGCCTTGTCCGCAAAGCAACCTCAACACAATCCACCTCTTGTTTCGTTTTCACGTAAGTTCTCACAAAATCATCGTGAGCCTTATGGGATTTCCCTACCAAAGAATCCACACTCAGTTGTGACATAAATAGGTTGAGGTGTTGTATATCCAAAAGTGCAATCGTGTGAGTTCGCAGCGTTCGCGATCTCTCTTGCTTCTCTTCAGCTAGGTAGTGCACTATACGCGACGATGAGCCTGGACACCAACTACCCTAATCTACACTGTACATAAATGCACAAGCAGGACCACAACTTCACATCCACATACCACCATTCCTACCAGTTGTGCATACAGCAAGCAGGCCCAGCCCAGTCAGGACCCCGACCCAGGACTTGGACTACGTTCAGGACTACGCCATCGTCATCATGCAGGACTACGTTCACGACCTCACGACTACGTCGTCGTTGTCATGACGTAGTACACCAAGGCGTCCTACTGGCGATTGGGTAATGCCAGATTCCGCACAATAGTTTGTACATCATCATGTAGTGCACAGTGCACGACTTCGAAGTTCTTCAGTTCTTCTTCTTCTCTGCTGTAGTCGAGAAATACAAGTGATTTGGCACAAAGCTGATGAGTTTCCAAAGACTGCGATGTCGACGTGTCGATTGGGCGGACAGAATGGTTTCAGCACCACCCTCATCATATCTTCTCCATCACTGACCAGCTGCCATCGTGCCGGTGGGATCGACGGCGGAGCTGAATGTGGTGGTGTAAGGCTCGACAAGCGTCGGGATTCATCAAAAACAAATGCAGTCTGTACATTTCCGGTTGTCAGTTAAAGAAGCATCCTAGGCCATTGCGTTGGGTGAACCTTACACGCGTCGAGAGCGTCGGCGTCGTGCACAACGAAGAAACGTGAAAACGAAGGAGCGGGGATCGGCCTCCCTCTTCTATCTGGGCAGGGCATGCCATCGGTGCATTTCACTCCACGTGATCGTCGACGAGTGTGTGGGCATTGCATGGAACCCGAGGCAGTTTCATCCACTTGGCGGTCGGCGGCGATACACGTCGATGGTTCCGTTGTATCGCCACCATCACGAGGACGGCGAGGAGGAGACGTACGCGGAGACGTTGGGCTACCACGTTTGGTGCATTGTGAAGCTGGTGCGGTGTTATCGTTGTCACCCTGCGATCCTGCACTTGCCCAACTGGTCGCATCTATATCTCAACCAATTCATTTCCACCGCTCTATCAGCACCGGTAGCACAACCACCGCCTCATCCACACCCATCTCCGTCTCCCGCTGCGACGGAGACTCCCGCTGCAATGGAGACACGGTAAACGAGGGGCGACACCTGTTGCGTTCCCCTTTTCGCCACGCGACCCAGACCCAATCAACGCAGAGTCCCAGCAGATGTGGCTACCTATTACGGTTCTTATGGCTACATGTGGGAGGAGGAAGAAACAGCAATGTCTCCTCTGTAAACTCGTAGGTGCTTCTGTTCAGTTGTCCTGTTTAGTTCAGCATTCTCTGTTTACGACAGAGCCACGAACTAAATAGTGTTGTTTACAATGAGGTGGTACTGGAGACACCATATCGCGATTGTTATCCGCCAAAAGCCATTCCAATTCGGGTGACCGTCTGCGAGGCGTACCAGGCTTTACCAGTGCCTAGTCCGAGCCATATTCGGAGGCCGAATCATCGCTGTAGGCTGAAGCATCCTCAGGATCCGAGTTGTCTGATGAGGATTCGTAAACTGCCCAGGCACTGGCCCGCATCTCCGCGTTCCACGGTGGGAACTTGGAGCGCTTCTTTCTCTGTAACCTGGTGCCATACAACATACCTTGGCAGGTCACCACTCGTGATACGTCCCACTCGGACAGCGACTGGTTGAACGCTACGGCCCCACAAAACATACCGTCCATGGCTCTCACCTGCGACACATCCCACTTAGACAACGACTGGTTGAATGATACTGCCCCGTCGAACAATCTACTCATGTTCCACACGCCTCCCACCGTCCACCCCGACACATCCTGGTTGAACACCTCCGCCCCACAAAACATACCCCGCATATCTACCACCGACGACACGTCCCAATTACCCAACGGCTGATTGAACGCTTCACATGCCCAGAACATCTCGCTCATGTCTTCGACACGTCCCACCGACCAGTTGCCAATCGCCTGGTTGAAGAGTTCACAGCCCCGAAACATCCGTCCCATACATCGCACGTTGGACACATCCCATCGGTCGAGAGGCTGATTGAACTCTTCACAGCCATCGAACATCTGTTGCATATCGGTCACCTGACTCACATTCCAGGAACCGATGTTGCCATTGAAGATCGATCTGCAAGCACGCGAGGTAGCGAACATTTTGTGCATCGACGTCACATGGCTCACATCCCAGCAAGACAAATCTGCATTGAAACGGAGCGTCTTGTAGAACAGTCGATTCATGTTCGTCACTCGTCGTACGTCCCAGAGCTCTATCGGGCCCCAGCGACCATACGAGCCCCTCTCGAAGTCTTCCACGGCACTCCGTATGGTTCGATCCGTGAGAGGTTCCCACAGGGTACGTCGTATCTCACGGCAAACATCGATTGGCAGCCGCGCATACAGGCCGCGTAATAGCGTGGTCAAAGGCAGCTTGCCCATGTCACCTGTTTCAAAAGGCACTGTATCAGGTAGGACACCACGCGGACGCAAATTGGTGTCGAAGGTGGCATCGAACATGTCTTCGATGTTTGTAGTCTGTGCCACGGTCCATATTCGCAACGACTGCTGGAAGGACACCGCGCCATGAAACATTTGTGACATGTCCTTGACGTTAGCCACATGCCATGCGTCAAGCGACTGGTTGAACGATTGGGCTTCGCAAAACATGTCCTTCATATCCTGCACAGAGGATACGTCCCAGGCGTTCAACGGCTGATTGAATGCGGTTGTTTCGACAAACATTTCCACCATGGTCGTCACATTTCCGACGTCCCATTTCTCCAATGGCTGATTGAACGATGAGGCATTAGCAAACATACCACACATATTGGTCACCTGCGCTACATTCCACGTTGCCAATGGCTGATCAAAAGACAGCGCGTCGCCAAACATATATTCCATGGTCGTCACATTGCTAACATCCCATGTCGCTAACGGTTGATTGAAAGCTGCGGCACCACAAAACATGTAACTCATATCGCTCGCCTTTGCAACATTCCACGTTGTCAATGGTTGATCAAATGACCGCGTGTCGGCAAACATATACGACAGGTCGGTCACATTGCCAACATCCCATGTCGCTAACGGTTGATTGAATGACTCGGCACCATAAAACATACAACTCATATCGGCAACCTGCGCGACATTCCATGAAGCCAATGGCTGATCGAAGGCCGCGGCATTGCTAAAGAAATTGGACATGTCGGTCACACGCGACGTGTCCCAATGGTCAAGTGGCTGGTTGAATGTCGATGCTTTATCAAACATCGACGACATATTGCTCACCTTGGCTACTTGCCAAGCGTTCAACGGTTGATTGAACAACGGGGCGTTTCTAAACATGGCTGCCATGTTTGTCACATTGCTCACATCCCATCGACTGATGTCGTCGTCAAAGTCACTTCGATCCTCAAACAAGTACGACATATCTGTCACGCCACTGACGTCCCAGTCTTCGATGGGACCGTAGATGACCAGAGCTTGCTTCCGGTTGCAAAACCATACCCGCACCGCTCCACGAATCGTGGCATCGGTAACGTTGACGAAGTTGGGGGCATTCATTGCACAGCAATAGAAAGCCTTGATCTATAGTCTGTCGTGGGGGGTTTGGAATCGTCTCAAATGGGAGTGTCTGTCCAATCGGTTGTCCAATGGCATGAAAAAAACGAGGACCACACTCTATGTACTGTATGTACATGTTGTTGTTGTTGTTGCGGTAAGTTTCCAGAAATATTACAAATGTCTTTGTGTACAAAACGTTTACTTTTCGTACAG
>SMOI01000788.1:0-10854 GCA_008000375.1 Poteriospumella lacustris | reverse complement strand
GACGGCGGGGGCGGGGGGTGTCCCGCTGGCCGGCGGCGGGGCCTCGACCGCGAGACGATCCGGCAGCAGCGCCTCGATCACGTGCGGCGCGCTGGCGCTGACGCTGGCGCTAGCGCTGATCGCGTACGACGGTGGTGGGCCCACGGCGGCGTCCGCCGGGGCCAAGCCCCAGCTGTACACGACGCCGTCGGTGGACAGCGCCGCGAAGTGCCGCCGCCCCGCACAGACCTGCACCAGTTGGCTGTGCTCCGTGTACCCAAACTCGCAGAAATGCTGCAGCACCGGCTGCTGCTGCTGCTGTTGTGGCGGCTCGTCCTCGTCGAAGAGGCCGGACGACGCCCGCCTCCGCAGCGACGAGGAACTGCTACTCCCCACCGCCGCAGTGGCGGTGCTGGCGGTGCTGGCGGTGGTGGTGGCGGTGGGGGCAGAGGAGAGCTTGGCGGCACCGTCGGTCGCCGCCTCGGACCCATCGACGGCCGATTTCGTTCGCTTCGCCGACAGTTTCGACGGAAACGTCACGCGTCGCGGCTGTGGCACGCCGTCGCCCCACTGATACACCTCCGTGGTGAACCCGTGGGCCAACCGCGGCTGGTACTTGTGATACACCACCGACGACGAGGACGAAGACGACGAGGACAGCGACGAGGAGGTGGACGAGGACGACGGGTGCCGCACCTTCACCAGCACCAACGTGCTCTGGTACGCCGCCACGACGTCCACCACCAACGCGATCGACTCGTGTAGGTGGACCATCGTGTGCAGACCGTTGAGCTTCACGGGGAAGGTGACCCTCTTGGGCACCGTGCTGCCTGGTTCGCCGTTTCCGTTTCCGTTTCCGTTGCCGTTGCCGTGCGGCGGCATCGTGGAGACTTCGCCGAGCTTCAGCCCCAGCTGCCCGTGTCGATTGCCGCCCCACGTGTACAGCTCGCCAGTGTCCGTGAAACAGATGCAATGCTGCTCCCCGCACGCCATGCCCAAGACCACGTCGCGTTTGAAACACTCCATCCGACGGGGCGACGCGAGCTGTCGCGTGGTGTCGAGGTCGGCGTGCCCCAGTTGTCCGAAACGGTTGCTGCCCCAGGAATACAGCGTCCCCTGCGCGGTCAGCGCCATCGAGTGGTGGTCCGACAGGGCGATCCGTCGGATCTTCTCCGTGGCTGCGAGGCTCTTGAGCAGCATCGGCTGCGGCAAGAGGCCCTTGTCGATGTCGTGGCCCAGCTTGCCGCCCCGCCCGTGTCCCCACGAGAACACGCGCCCGTCGTCACTGGTCGCCAGGCAGTGGTACTTGCCCGCGCAGAGGTGGTCGACGGAGATGTCGTCGAAGGCATCCACGCGGCGGGGTCGAAGGATATCGGATGCCTTCGGTAGCTGGATGCCCAAGCGGACGTCGGCCTTGCCAAACGCGAACACGGCCCCCGCCCGATGGAACGTCGGTGGAGACAGACCCAGCGCGGCAAACTCCGCCGCCAATTGGGACGTCTCGAATGCTTCCTGTAAGTGATGCAGTCGGTACGTCAACAGGTCCATGGGCGTCAGACCGTCCTTGTCCACCACACACGTCGTCGTCGCTCCCTTCACCACAGAACCACCACCACCCGTCGCGTCGTCAGGGAACTCCATCAGAGCACCGAAGGATATCAGCAGAAGCACAACTTTCACGTGCCCAAAGTACACGGCGCGATGAAGCGGGGTCCAGCCCGATTCTCGGTCGGGAAGGGTGACATCGGCGCCATGGTCCAGCAGCATTTGCGCCGTCTCGAAATGCCCGCACGTGGCCGCAATGTGCAAACATGTCAATCCATTGTCATCTCGCTCATTGGCAGAGTTTCCATACACCCGAATAAACGATGCAACCGCTTGATAATCGTTGGAACGAGCCGCATCAAACAAGTTCATCGTGGCAGTTCACTGCTTACACCTTCTTGTTCTCCCTCCTCCTCCGCGACTCTCTCTCCGAGTGCACAAACAAAAAACAACAAAAAGAGGAACCCCAATAACAACGTTCCTCACGTCTGATAGGACTGCTTGCGTTTGTAGTCTGTGATAGACAACCATTCTTGTGAATCTTCGACTGAAAGTGGTGATCATCCGCATCGTGTTGCGACCGCCGCGAACAGTGACGTGGTGCCGTTTTTGAAACGGTTTGACCTGGGAGCTGCGGGAAGTCAGTACATCTGTGTCTTCACAAATGCAACTGTACATCGAAACAAATTATGATGTTTGTACCGGTGATTGCGTCGCTGTTTCTTCGTCCACCACAATAATATACAGGTATGTATGTCAGCGTCTCGAGCGACAGATTTTTCTTCTTGTATCGACAATTTGTCTCACGGGTGGTGTTGTATATTAGTATAGCCTCCAGACACAGCGAAGACCCTCATAGTTCTTGAATCTGTAATCAATTTTCAGCTATAAATTGCGAACCTCTGGGCTTGTTCACACGAGCTACTTATTGTGTACTGGCAGAACATGCATTACATTAAAATGAACAAACAAAGCATGGAATTCAGCTAGAGTCATCATCATGCGTGGCTGCTTGTCTTGCGGAAGCCGATGGTCGTTGGGTTTGGCTTCTACAAAGAGAAAAGCAATGGATTAGGGGCGCACAAGAAAGCAAAGTAAACCGAATGACAGTGAAACGTCTTACCCATGGCTTGTCTTGAATTTTTTCTTGGCAGACCTCTGCTCTACATCTTCTCGAGAAATAGCCTGAATTGCCAAGCCAACAGTGACCCCTGATTCGATGACAGGTCGGTGTAGCAGACTCGAGCTGTCAATCTCAAATGGTGTCGTAATTCTGATGATGGTTTCAGGTGTTTTGCGCCCTTGTGAACGTGCCTCTTCCACCCATCTTTGGTTCATCAGCACTTTTGTGGAGCTTGAGTTTGGCAAGTCCGGAGGGAACTTTCTCAAGGACTGTGGCCAAGGGATACGGACGATGATGATGTTTCCACTGGTCACTTCAATGGTGTAATCCGAAACACCCGCTGGCAGTGCCATTTGACTGGCAAAGATCTGCGTATCGTCTTCGCTGGCATAAGTCACGCAGCTAAGTGCTGGAAGTTGACTTTGCTCCACTGCTGGTCTCTCGTCCTCCAGCTCAGATGTTTCTCTCGAGCGCCGAAGATTCTTCGGAAGTGGTGTTCTGATGAGATCGACAGACGGATCTGTCATTCCACTGCTGCTACTTCCAACGCCAGCTCTTGATGTCGATGTGTTGACATTTTCGATGAATGCTTGTAATCCTACATGGAATTCATTCATAGATTTAACTCATATCTTTGATGGTCTCCTCAACGTACCCTTTCTTGCTTGATCGTACTTCCCCCAAAAGTTTTTTTGGGTCAGTCCATCAAAAGGCTCACGAAGGTATGGAGTGATGCCCTCCATAGAAGTTATATTGAGAGGGATTTCTCCTGTTTGGAGTTTCTTGCGCAATATTTCCGCAAGTTTCATTGACCACTTCCCTTTACCACTCATTTTGACAACGCTCAGATAATTGAGATGTGGGTAGCGAGCACGAACAATGCCTGGTGGTATATATCCAACATCATTCAAAAGAATGGAAGAAAGAAAAGGAAAGAAAAGGAAGAAGGCGTTGAAAGTGAGGAAGGGACGAGGGACCGTGTTATAACGGCATTTCCGTACGGGTATTTTTGCCGGGAAAAGTATAACTTTGGAGCCCATTATCTCTTTCTGGTCGAAGGTACAGATGAAAAAACTCTGTCCATTGTGTGCAGCGCAGTGATATCTACACAATGACATAAGAGTCGGTCAGGATTGCTAATTCAAGCACGAATTACTGTCACATAAAAATTGCAGATTTTCCACTGAACATCGGTATGAATTTAAGAAAGGAGAGAAGAACGATTGATGATGAACATCGCCACGATCAATAGAATCTGATGTTCGCAACCGTTTTCCGAAGCTTCATGTGATTCTGTTGGTGTGATGAAGAGATAATCGTCCTTGAATATCGGTAAATTACCCCCATCCGGAAAGTGCGTTTCGCGCCTCCCTCCTTTCGTGCCTCCGGTCAACCAAAAATAGGTACATTCCCTCCGCTTAAAGTGCTGTTCATATAAGAAGGGGGAACCATTCTCTGTTCTCGCCTTATGATGAACAACAGAAGAATCGAAATCGGGAATCAATCAATCCACAACGTACATGTATTCCCAGGATTGAGTTGTTCCTTTCTTGTGATAGCATTCCAAATTGTTTGCAAGGTCAATCATTTTTGGTGGTGAAATCTTTAATCGCTGACAGATGTTCCTCTGTTGTTCAGATCTCAAGAAGAAGTATAGCGGAGCGAAACAAAGCCAAGCCAAGCGAAGATTGCGAGGGAAAACAAAATGGAGGACTTTCTCGAATGGGAGTTTTGGGTCGAAGGATGCAATGTTATTGATCATGACTGCAGCAGATCCACTGCAAGGCCCCAAGGCTTGCGGCGTTTTAAATGCACCTTTGGTGTGAGTCCCAAAACGTGTGCCATCATCTGGCGACTTCTACTTGATTCTCTGGAAGGCAGTTCAAAGTATATCCATTTACTGTATGCGTTGACATTTCTCCGACACTATGTGCCAGAGAGCGTCAATCGAATTCTCTTTAAAGGCATCGACGAGAAAACATTTCGAACCCATGCGAAGCGTATGGTGGAGCTTCTGGCAAATGATCTGAGTCATGTGGTAAGGTCCTGAACTCTTCTCGTTCCGTTCTGTTTTACACCTAATGAAAAGGTTGAACCAATAGATTGATATTGAAAAGCGATATGAAGGTGCTTCTGAAAATGATGATGTTTTCGTCTCGTTAGATGCGACCGATTGTCCCATCAACGAACCGCATACAGCCGACGGAGGAATAGATCCCGCATATTTCTCCCATAAACTGAATGGGGCCGGTGTGAAATATGAAATTGGTTTAAACATTCGAACTGGTCAGATTGTGTGGGCTCACGGTGGTGTCCCATGTGGTCGATATTCGGATTTGACACTCGCCAGAAGCGCTTTCACTGAAGTCTTGGATGACAATGAATTTGCTGCAGCCGATGATGGTTATCCCGACGAGAATTTCCAATATCCAGCAGCATACCCTGAAAAATCGGGTCTACTCAAGGCCATATCTCAGCGCCATGAAACAGTTAACAACATTCTCAAACGGTGGAAAGTTTTAAGCACGCCTTTTCGACACCGCGACTTGTCCTTTCACATCAGCTGTTTCATGGCCATCGCGAACATTGTTCAAATTACTCTTGAATCGGGAGACTTGACTCTTTTCGCAGTTGATATTGACGATGAAGGAGTCTAAACCTTATCTATTTGTCACATTTCTTTTCCATCCTTACATGTCTTTTCATTCATTTTCATTCACAAGCATGAATGTAAACGGCTAATCAACTAATCTTGCGTCACAATCAAGTAATGAATCTACGAGCATAAAAAGAGCGGTTCCCGGATTATTATCACCGAAAACCGGATTTACCGCAGCTCCCTGTGCACTGGCAGGACGTCGTCCGTCGGTCACAGTCGAAGAAAGAAGTCGCAGACGCAGTGGCCGCGGTCGCATTTGGGAACAACAACAGAGCAACAACTGAAGGGGCAATCACAATGTGACAGTCAGCTCTTGCCTGATTCTCTTGTGCTGTCGTCTAAGTAAAGGGGTTTGTGGACGGCGAGGGGACCACAGCAGTAGTTTGTTCGTCATTCACATACAGCTGGCGTTGACTTGTTGGCTGCCTCCATAGTCCGCTCGACGTTTTTTACTGATCACCATGCTGTCGAACGATTCGTTATGATGTGTCATTGATAATCACGGATCTCTGTGCAAACCCACCTTCCGATGATAACAGAGGCTCAACCGGCCTGTGCCTCCCTGGTGCTCGGGACATCCTGCGGTCAGTGCCTGCAGAGAAACGACACCATCTTCTGCAATGACCGCTGCTACCAAAGTTTACTGTCGAATGCCAGTGCCACGTATGCATGCAGCAACTACTGCAGTGGAACCATTTACGCGAGCTCTTCGCAGTGCTCCTCGCTGACGTTTACGTTGCCCATCATTCTCCTATCGCTGATTATCATATGTTGCCCCGTCGCCGTGTGCGTGTGCTATTCAATGGCCATGCACTTCGCACGGAGGAAGTTTCTAAGCGACGCCAGCTCGACGGCGTCGTTGCAGCCTGTGCCTCTCGCCCACGTGATCGTGTACGCTGGCGCCAGAATCATCGACGACGAGCCCACCTCCTGTCGGGAGATCGTTCTTGCGGAAACAGAGCTTGCACAAGCCTCGTTTTCAACTCGTGAGGAAATCGAATTGGGCGAATCCATCCCACTGACAGACTTCATCTGCAGCGCAGACGATGGACCGTCCAGCCGGGTGGACGATGACGAGGCCAAGGGCCAGGAACCAGTGATTGAAGCTGTTGCCATGCAATGCTGAGCCGATCCTCGTCTGTCTTGGCAGTGCAGGCTCACAATCAATCGGACAACAGTCTCTTTGTCGAACAAAACCATTTTCTTTCGTGATGTACAGTGCAGATGCTGTGTTTCCTATTGTTTGTGACCCAGCGATTGCTGTCATTTGTACATAGTGTGTTGAAGTCCTCGCTGTGCTTTTCATATATAAGTTTAACTTCCATAGGCAGCAGTAGCAGTAGCCTTAATCCTCCTGGTGTAGTTGTGTGTTGTGTATGTACTGCAGTTCTGCCATTGAGACTACATACCGCGGCTACCGCGGCTAACTTGATCATCGTCGCCATCATGTCACAGGTCAGACGACCCAGAGTCTGGTCGTCCATCGACCATCTCCCAGACTCTGGGTCAACTCTGCTTTCTGCGCAGTGCGGAGAAAAAAAGAACGAGCATCCGGAAAGACGTCGAAAGTCCGCATTTCCGTCAACATTTGGTTTGCGAATCTGTTCCACTTCCCTCGTCACCTGTTGGAAACGAGACAGGTGAAGAGGAAGAGCGGCGGTTGATGTTTTGACATGAGGGAGGGCTTGGCTTGGTTGGTCAGACGGTCAGACTACAGTAGATTCGTGCAGGTATATGTTGGTGTATTGTGCATGGTTTTGAGCGATCGTTCATTCATGGATCTGTTGACTTTCTGAGCGTCGTCTTGTCTGTCGTCCGTCTGCATTGGTCCTTCTTGAAGAGAACGGGGTCAGTGTGGCATGCAGCCATCTGGAGGTCAGAACGACAGTAACTTTTTTGTGATGCACAACGGGGCGAATTCTGCTGGTGGAACGAACAATTCCGCCATTCAATTCCGCCACCCGCTGCACAGTGATCACAGCTCGTTGATGCACGCGTCGGATGACATGTCGGTCGAATGGCACACCTTGTTTGACCATACTGCCTCCCATGGTCATGCGCATGGTCGAGGAGGCGACGATTGGAGTTCTATGGCGGACAGCGCCTTGGCGGGCTCGAACGTGGGAGGCGGTACCGACGACGGTTTTGACCCCAAAGACCTGAAGAAGAAGGTCTCAGACGCACAGGTCTACGGGCCTCGGTTCTGTGTGCTCTACGAGACCTACTGTCACAAGAACCACATAACGATGGATATCCGACGGCATTTGATGTCGCTGTGCCTCGAAAACCTCGTTCCGTTTGTGAAATGGGCCCGTGAAAACGACACGCAAATCCAATGGATTCAGAACACGTTGTTGGAGAACGACTACCTACGGCCCGAGGTCCGCAACGGGGTTGTGATTGTCTTGGTGTATACGTTTGCGTCGATCAAGGCGTCGTTGGATCCGAACTTGGACATGTTCATCACGCTGCAGGACAACGACCAGGGCTTGGGCATCGCCAACAAGTTCTCGCTGAAGATCTACAACGACCCGTTCTTGTACTTGACTTTCCTGAAGACGACGATCTCCGCTTTGATCGACGCCGGTGTGCTGCCGGACAACGAGCGGCAGAACCAGCCCAAACGAAACAAAATCGCCTATCAGAACCGCGAGGAACTGCAGGCGTTCCAACGCATCCAACGGATGATCGTGGAGGCCCTGGACAGTGGCAACGTTGTCGGCGCCAAAGCGCTGGTATCCGACGTCGCCACGTTCTGGCAGCAGCGTGGAAAGGTAAGTGACGGCGGGGGCTCTCTCTGTGTGTGTGAATGGCGGCCGTTGTGACGCGTTTGCGTGTCTCTGTGTGTGTCTTTGCGTCTGTCTTTGCGTCTGTCTTTGTGTGTGTCTTTGCGTGTGTCTTTGTGTGTGTATCTGTGCCACAGTTCGTACGCAACCGACGGTTCGCCGCGGCGCTGCAGGTCATCACTCAGCCGCGCTCTGCGCTGTCTCCGCCGGGCGTGGCCGACTACACACGACCCACCAACAACAACAACAACAACAACAACAACAACAACAACAACAACAACAACAACAACAACGGCAGCGTCTACGGCAGCGGCAGCGGCAGTGGTGCCCCGTTGCTCTCCTTGGGCGGCGGTGGCAACGCTGCGTCCTCGGCGCTGGCGTCCGTGGCCTCCGACCCGTCGGCAGCCAGGTCACGCGGAAACGATGTCCATGACTCTGTGGGGCCCTCCACCAGCAACAGCGTCGCAGCTGCCCTGGACCCCCGGCGGATCGACCTTGCTGCCGACGAGGCCGTCGCCGCGGAGGAAGGCGAAGCGGCTTCGTCGGGCCAGAAGCGACCCCTGTCCGCGCTGCGCAACGTCAGCCATGGCGATTACTCCGCCACGCGATACGCATCGTCGATGAACGACGGCGCGGACGACGTCGACGACGACGACGACGACGACGACGACGAGGACGACCTCGACGACCCCGACGACGCCGACCAGCCGCCGCTGGCGAAGCGACGAGCATCGCCATCTGCGTCGGCGGCGCCGTCCTCATCAGCGGCGGCGGCCGCGGCGGCGGCGGTCGCGTCCATCGCGCAGCAGCAGCCGCCCCCGCCGTATTACATCCAAGCGCACCAACAGCTGAGGAACCTGCCCGACCAGGTCCTGTCCCGTGCGGCTGCGATGCAGCCCATTCGACCACAACCACCGCTGCAGCCACCGCTGCAACAGCCGCTGGTCGCTGATGCGCAGGGCTTCATCCCGCCGTCGGCCGTGCGCACGTCCTTCGCGCCGTCTTCACCGCTGCCCTCTCCGCGCGTTGGTCCGCTGGCCGTTGGGGGTCTACTGATTGCCTCGCCGCCGGCGGGGCCACCGATCGTGTGGAGTGTCCCCGCGCTGCGCATGGAGCGCATCGGCTCCGATCGGTGGCTCATGAAGGAGACGCGCGTCTTTGACGTCGCGAACTTCATCGACACCGTCGTGCGGCATCAGTCCGCTGGGTCCACGGCGACCGCTACCGCTACCGCGGGCGGGAAAGCGAATGCGTTGACCACCGCGGGCTCGATCATGCTCATTCAAGAGACCACGCTGGCCACCGAGCTGGCCAGTCCGCTCATGGAGCTGGAGCGTCGGTCCGCGCACCCCTTCGGCAGTGGCTCCGTCTTGGAGCAAGAGCTGCAGCTGCGCGGCGCCTTGGTCACCTCGTGGCCCCTGGACGAACTCGCTCAGTTCGTGTCCTTCCTGCGCGCCTACCAGCAGCACTGTCGCTACGTGTCGGACCGATGGCAGCAGGCGCAGACGGCCCGTGGGAAGGCGACGTCCACTGCCGGCGGCGCAGCTGTGGAAGGCCCGCGGAACGATGACGAATTGGTGTCGTCGTCGTCGCCGCACGGGCAGTCGGCAGACGAGTCTGCCGCCGCCGCCGCTGAGGTCGCGGTGTTGCCCAGTCTGTGGGAGTACTGGCTGCATCAGGGTGGACGACGGGGCGTCTCCTCCTCCGGTGGTGGTGGCGAGGTCGCCAGGTCGGTGGGGTATTTGGTGTACGAGGCGCCCGTGCAGGTGGTCGTCTTGTTGCGTGCGCAGCCGACCCTGTCGATCCCCGAAGACCTCTGGTGCACGATGTACCCCCACGACTTCACCGCGCTGTTGGCCAACAACGCCGGCCACGCGGGCCAAGCCGCTGGTGAGAGAAGAAGCGAGACGTTTGGCGGCCTGTTGATCGACCTGTTCCCGCAGTTGAGCCACGTCGGTCGAGATGGAGCGGGAGCCTCCGTCGCCAACGTCACCGTTCGCTATTTGGCGCATCCGCCGTCGTCGTCGACCGCCGCCCCGACGAACACAGCCGAAGGCACGGGGCTGCCTCGCAAGGCGCCCCTGGCGCAATATCAAACCATTGGCACGTGGACCCATGCGGCGGCGCGGCTATTGGTCAGGTAAGAGACGCTCTCGGTGGCCCATGTGTATGTACAGCGCCGCTGACGACTGCTGTGTGATGTGTGATGTGTGATGTGTGATGCATACAAACACAGGTTGGCGCCCGGGTCGGTCGTACACGATTTATTACTGGAGTGCCACTAGGTCCGTTGGCGCTGCTTGAAGAAAGACCAGCCAGCCGCTCTTGGGGGCCTGTCGAGTTGTCGGGTGTCCCGTCGTCGGTGCGGTATCGTTCGATGGTCTTCGGTCCTTTCACCCTCTCCCTCTCTCTCCCTCTCTCTCCCTCGCTTTTTTTTAGTTGCTTTTGTTTTTGTTTTTTGCCTGTTGCCACTCACTGACCGAGGGCGGGGCTTCTTTGTCCCGTTTCGAACCCGTAACTCTTCCTTTGGTACAACGAGAGTCAGAGCTTGTTGAGAACACGCGAAGAAGATGCTTATGGATGCTCGTTGTCTACGTGTGTTAGTTACTGTACGTGTGTGGTGCTGTGTGTGTGGTGCTGTGTGTGTGCTGTGAACAGTAAAGCCAAAGAAAAAAGAAAGCAAAGAGTAGGTCCTACGGGGATTCGAACCCCGGTTATCGGATTCAAAGTCCGAGGTGATAACCGCTACACTATAGGACCGC
>SMOI01000787.1:0-10870 GCA_008000375.1 Poteriospumella lacustris | reverse complement strand
GCACAGATCTTTTTCAAACGCACCGATGTCGACATCTAAGCCAGCTTTCTTCTCGGGGGCGATCGATGTAGTTGTAGTAGGCACTTTGGTGGGCAGTAGAGTAGAAGATGGTGTGGTGGGGGTGCGGTGACGCGGTGTCGCGTTGCAGGTGGCGACGGACACGTCGGTCATCGTCACGCGCAGCCGCGCCATCATCAACAGAAGCAGCAGCGTCGTTGCCTGTCGCTGTGTTTCGTCCATTCCTCATCCTCTTTTCGTAATTGACTAAACCGCGGCAACACGCTGAGACACAGATAGAGAACACTGCAACGCTTGGCATTGTTAAGTAGGTGGAGGGGGCTGGTTACATCAACAAGGGCACGTACAGCGGTGTCTACACTGCGGTGTACACTAAACTACGGGACCACGAAAAGAACGCGGCTGTGAAGGACAGGACGATGGGACGATGGGACGATGGGGCAGGGGCCAGCTACGAGGCTTGGGCTTTCTCGTCGGGACTCGCTTCGTGGAAGGCGACGATGTGAATGATCGCTTCGGCGGTGGATCGACAGATGGGGCATTGATTGCGACTGGCGATGAGCATCTTGGCACAGGGCAAACAGGTGTTCAAATGGCGACAGGGAAAGAGAATGACCTCGCGCGTGTCGGAGAGGCAGACGATGCACTGCTGCTCTTCGTCGTCTTTGCTCTCGAGAGCGGCGGTCGTGTGGCTCTCCGGGGAGACGTCTTCTTTGTCAGAGGCCTTGTCCATGTCCGAATCGTGGTCGTGCTCACGGTCGCGCTCTCCTCGTGACGATTCGGACGACGAATCGGAGGACGAGGACCAGGAGATCAAACTGGAATCGGACGTCGCGACCGAACTCTTCGACATGCGCAACCGTTTCGACTTCTTCCGTGATGATCGCAGCGGTTCGGCGCCGTCCTTTTGAGACGGAGGCTCCGCGTTCGATGCCTTTGCTGCTGCTTCGGCAGATGCTGCTACTGCAGCCGCCGCAGCTGCCACAGTGGTCATGGAGGCTTCTACGATCTGCGTCTCCGCCTCGTCCGCTTCGAGATCTTCGACGATATTCGTCTGGCTGGGCTCTGCCGCCGGTAGCACAGCAGCACCGGTTTTACTCGGCCGCTTCGTTCGCTTTTCGTTTGTTTTCGTTCGCACCGGACGCGCGTCGACATCGACGCCGTTCACATCCGCATCACTGTCGCTGCTGCTACTGTCGTCGTCACTGTTGAAATCATCGAAGGCAGCACGTAGCTTGCTGAAACGACGCCCCTTGGGCCCACTGGCACTGCTACTGGCCGTCTTCTTGCTGCTGCTGTTGACGTTGCTGTTGACGTTGCTGTTGACGTTGCTGTTGACGTTGTCGCCGCGGCTGCTGCTGGAGGACGCTTCGGATTTCGAATGGCGCTTCGCCGGTGCTTTCTTCTCCGCCGCTTGGTCGGCGTGGCGTTTGGCGTCAGCCGGTGGGGCCGCCACCGCCGCCACCGCCGCCCCCGCGTCGGGAGGCGGTGCGGCCGGTTCGATCCAGCGGTTCTCCTCTTGCACTTGAATGTCCTTGATCAGCGGCAACGTGGCCATGCGATGCCGCTGTCCATAGACATCCATGACGGTGTACACGGTCTCCGAGACATCGACCTTCTGGTTCTGTAGGAGCAACGGTAGCACCGGAAAGAGCTTCGCGGGGTACGAGAAAATGGACATCGCAGGGGGCACGCCACTGATCGGCATCACTTGGCGGGAGGTGCCCTGTTGTGGGTGGTGCTTGTGCAACGAGACGGGGACCATTTCCATGCCACTTTTGCCTGCCACAGCCGTTGTTGCTGCTGCAGTCGTTGGAACTGTAGCTGCAGCTGCAGAAGCGCTACTGCTACTGGCTGCAGTTGCGTCTTCTGGCTGCTGAGGCAGCGCTTGGTATCCTGGCCCTGGCGGATGCGATATTCCACTGGGTCCCCGATGGGTGCGATGTCCGCGTCGTGGCTGACCGTCACTGCTGCGCGCATGTCGTTTCCGTTTGTTGCTCAAGCTCGGCGACACGTTCGGCGACTCGGCGGGTGGCAAGACGGAGGAGGGCCCAGGCTCCGCTCCAGTGGCTGCCTCATGAGCCGTCACCACCTCGGCGGACATGGAAATGGGCAACGAATCCGTGGCAGCCACAGGAACGACCGCAACGGGGATCGTCGCGGTAGCTTTGGAGCGATGCTTGAGGGTGGTACCCGGGGGTACAAGGCCAGCGGCGATGGCTTTGTCCAACCGTCGCTGTGCTTTACGTTGATGCGACATCGCGCGACTCCGCGCACGTTCTTCTTCGACAAACTTCACGGCAAAGGGGCGAACTTGGGCGGGGTCGATGCGAAAGGTGTACAGTTCTTGCCACACGAATTGCTCTGGCGACCAGTCCGACGTTACGTTTGTGGGTACAAACAACGATGGGATAGACAGCAGCTCTACGGGCAATATGCTGGACTTCTTGGTCGTGCCTGGTGCAGGAGACCCAGTGGGCGACGTTGTTGTTGTTGGCTCAGTGGGTCTAATCGCAGCGGTTGTTTTCCCTTCTTCCGATGGCGTTGCTTCCTGTTGAATTTGGGTCGCATCGGGTGACGATGCACCGGGTACAGCGGGTCGAGGATTCGTCGCCGTACTAGATTTCGTCGACGCTGGACGTACCAAAATAGAGACGTCGAAAATATGCTCCGGAGGGTACTTGGTGCAATGCTTCAAGCTCGGTAGCTGGGAGGCCGACACGAGCATTCCGAATTGACGCGAATCAAAGCGAACACAGGAGACTTTCTCGTGGGGATGACTTTTACTTGATGCACGCTTGCGCCTTGGCTCAATGAAAATCGGTTCGGATGAAAATCCAGCGCCATCCAATCTATGTACGTTCCATGATGACGGTCATCCAGTGCACACACAGGCTACGGTAAAACACCGCGCGATGATGAAACTTACTTCAGTTGGCGGGAGAGCGGCGGAAACTTGGCGTAGAATGAAATAATGATCTCACATGGAATAATTGGCGGAACATACGAAAACACCAGTTTCCACTGTCTTTCCGTTGTCGCTAACAATTGTGCAGATTTACCATCGATGGTGAGCAGTCGATTGATCGTGCGCGCATTGATGTATTTATGCTGCGCTTCGTGAGAAATGCCTTCCGCGGTTAAGTAAAATGCTTCGTTCATCTCGATACCATTTTCTTCCATCATTTCGCGGTAGTAGGGCGGTGTGGCCATGGGAAATAAAAAGGATGGATTCTCCTCTCCATTCCAATAGTTTGCTGAAAGCACATTTATTTTTTGCACATTCAGCAAAAAGAATACAGCAGATAAAATAAGGCAATAATCAGAATCTTACTTGGTGGACCGGCAACCGTGTCCCAAAATATTTGATCGAACTTTGTCAACGGGGAACTTGTTGTCGTACCCATAACACTTCACTCAATCCATGAATGCAATCAATTATAAAAATGAGTATACCAACTCAACAAACGCAATATCTTGGATGATAGTGCACCTGCGAAAGCTTGTATATCTCCATGCACAGCATAATTAATAAACAGAAAGAAAGGCCGATTCCCGATTCCGATTGCGACGTCGCTGTCGTCGTCGTCGTCGTCGTCGTCGCGGACTGGATGGTGGATGTACCTTCCTCACTTCGTTGGACAAGTTATCAGCACCAAGATCGCCATTGGTTCTGGACGAGATTCGCAACGCAGAAGGCACTTCTTTTTTCTCGTCGGTTTTGGTGGCGGAGGATTGGTGCTTGGTCGTCTTCTGACTGGAACCTGCACAATGGAAATGACTTGGAGGTCATTTTTCTTGCATATTCTGCAGTTGTGTATGCTTAAGACGTTTGTGAAGCCATCTCAAGTTCGTGCTTTGAGTACCATGAGGAGTTCTTTCGGAGGACTTCCAGCAGCAAATGCTCTGGCGAATATTCGCGTTGCACCAGTTGTTGATGGTGCGATCGCAGGAGAGGCTTTCAATGCTCAAAATTTGTGGTCGGAAGGACCCACTATGGTGTATGTGGTTCGTCGGCCTGGGTGAGTTTTGTGCCGAGAGGATGCGTTCGAAATTTCCTCTCGGTTTGCTTCTGGCTATTACAGCGGAGCTAAGTTGGTGGGTATCATCAAGGAAGTTGCTCCTGTTGGAAAAGTAAAGACGGATGCGGAGCTTGGCGTCGGAGAATTCCAGCGCAAGTACTTTGCAAATCATCCCGTTTACATCGATGCCGCTCGACAGTTCTACTCGTTCCTCGGTAGCAAGAGTCTGTTGGCGCAGCCCCTCCACTCCTGGAACCCTTTCACTTTGTACAACGATTTCAAAAAGCTGGGTGAAAGGACAAAGAGTAAAGGACTGGATGGAAACTTGGTTGGAGAGGGTTTGATCAAGGGCGGATTGCTGATCATCACTCCGAAATCGGGTGTCGTGTATCGCCACGACGAGGCTACTGGATCGTGCATGCCTTACGATGAAATCAAGGAAGCGTTGGATCGCATCATTTCTGAAGAAGGTGGTTCCGTAGAGGCAGCCCCCACCGCAGAGGCAGCCCCGACTTGCAGCCTCACTCGTCCAGCCCCAGGAGCTGCATCGGATGGAGCTGACTGCGGTTGCGAAGTTCCAAAGTAAACTGATGATGATCCTCTGAACCCTTCAATAACTGACGGTGACATGCAGGTATTATTGTGGAAAGTAGTGGCGAATGACAGAAGAGAGGCTTGTGTGGCCACCATCTTCTTGATGGACGCTCTTTCGGCAATAGTGTGCGCAAAGACCCCTCAGATATGTTGCGGTTCAGAATTCTAATTTCTCAAAAATATTCATGTGTACTTGATTGTGTGTTTATTCGCGTACAGCAATCCTCCGGGGTTGACTAATTCATGCACGTTGTTGTTACGAGAGACAGATTCGTGTTTGTCTGTGTGCTCTATAGGACAACGATGTTATGTTTTGTAGCGGTTTACAATCGGTGCTCATCAGTCAGAGGCTATCTACACAAAGATCTGGAAAGGAATATACGAATTGGTCTTCTACTTCAAACTAATGCCCGTGATTTGCTCCGACACGTCCCACAATTGTTTTGCTAAGTTCATATCCTTTCCCCGCGCGTGAACCTTGTCGCTGACTTGGCAGTCGCAGTAGTACTCGCCTGGGACGATGTCGGGACTGAGCGCGCAGAAAACTGTTGTGGCCGCACCTTGAGGGATATTTTTATTTCCCTCTCTGACTATCACCGAAAATGCTGGGAGACCATTCAAAGCGCTGACGAGCGACAAGATGGGACCAACGCTGTTCGAGTGTCTCATCAAATTGGTATCCGTAATCACACCCGGATGCAATGACACTGACACAACATTATCCCCAGCGGTTGTGAAACGATGAGATAGCTCCTTGGTGAACAATATGTTAGCCAATTTGCTGGATCCATAGCGTTCCCAAATGTGATAGTTCTTCTCGCCTTTCAAGTCGTCGAAACGAATACCCATCGACGGCGAAAACAAAAAGTTCGCCCTGGACGACAAGTTCAAAATCCGACTGGGTTCTTGCTTCGTACCGCTGCGCTTTAAAACATCCAATAGTCCCACTGTCAACAAAAAGTGGCCCATGTGGTTCACACCCAGCTGCATCTCCAACCCGTCTTTAGTCAACGCTTTCGGACAGGCCATCACTCCAGCATTGTTCACGAGAATGTGCAACGGGCGGCCACTCTCTCGGTAGGCCTTTGTGAAGTCCCGCACCGATTGCAGGTTGGCCAGATCGAGTTGTTGAACCTCAACGTCAGCTGCTGGGGTTTCCTTGCGGATTTTGTCCGCGGCTTCTTGTCCGGCCTGCACATTGCGGCAGGCGATGACCACCTTGGCTCCGTGAGAGGCAAACACGCGAGCGGCTTCAAAGCCCAATCCACAGTTGGAACCAGTGATGACGATGTGCTTGTCCAAAGCCCGTTGGCCGAACTTGTTGGCCACTTCGGTAGCAGTTGATTTAAATCCAAAGCTCTTGTCGGATGATCCGTAAGCGTTGGCGTTTCCCATTTTCTTCGGTGGAAGTAGTTAAGTCGTTGAATTGTATCAAATGATTGTGATTTCAGTTGTGATTTGGACGTCCCTTCTTCGGAAGTTATTTGGCTCGTGCAAGACTCGCAGAAGTGGTCCCACATGTAAACGACGGTGCGCCAGGGTGGTCCGGCATGTGATTCGCTGTAGAGGAGACCGTGAGCAATAGACCCCCAAACTAAGGGTTGTGAGAACAAAACGAAGGCAAAGTTGGGCTCAATAAACCTCAGAGCGTTTCGGATTTGTCAGTATAAGCATTTGTACATTCCTTTCATCAAAATCAACAACAGTAACAGTCTTAAATTCCTTTCTTCATGTACACAACATCGTTCCAAGCATCTTCGGCGGAAGTCGGAAGTGGAAATCCATCTATCTCATCTCCGAAGGTTCGTTCGTGCATTTGTAGCAACTGTGGCCGTCAAACAATCTCGAAAAATCTGCACAACGGAAAAGAATCTCGTAGTCTTGCAGAAGCGTCGTCTGCGTGATTGTGTTTGATCCTTCAGTATTGATTTTGGCTCCAAGTCTTTTCTTTGTTGATCGAATACGCGGCTGAGTTTGCTACAGTATGTATCGATCCATTTCCACTCATACGTCATTTTATCGGGCGGCTTCAAGTAATTTGTCGCGGCCCTCGCATGTTCGGTGCATTTCCTCTCAAGTATCTTCGGGTCTTGGGGCATTGAGTTTTTCTCAGGGGATCCATGGCAGCGCGACCAACAACAGTCGATGCAGTTCCATTTTCATGATGTCGTCGTCTAATTCTTTGTCCCCATCGTGGCATCAACTTCGAAACTTTCATTCCTCTTCCACCTTCGCTGGGCGGAGATTTTATCACGGCACCTCCGCAGCTGCTGATAAAGATGACAACTCGTCGTCTAATTTATCTCCTTTGGCGTTTTCTGGGTCAAGCTCAACGGGGCGTCCTCAAATGCGCATTGGTGATCTTCTGAAAGGTTTAGAGCATCGAAACTTTGCGGTGACTGAAGATTGTTCTGTTGAAGACGCCGTCGCGCATTTGGTTAAAGAAAAACTTGGATCCGCACTCGTGACGAACGATACTGGTGCCGTTCTTGGTATCTTTACAGCTCGTGACTTACTGAAATTTATCAACGACAAAAGTCCACACAGTCCTAATTACTTGGTTCACATGAATGCGGCACAGGGATCACATTCGAATTTGCACGATCTTCTGCATCATACCAAGATCACCGATGTCATGACGAAGCGAGAGAAGCTCGTGTATTGTTCTCCCAATGATTCTGTGAAGCACTGCCGTGAGATCATGTTCCAATTGAAGATTCGAAACCTGCCTGTTCTCGATGGAAACAATATTCGCGGCATTGTAACGATGAAAGTGTTGGCGGATGCCTATTTCAATGCAGCAGATGTTGGTGGAAAGAAGTCGTACATGTCGAATGTCATCGGTCGAAAGGGTATTCCAGACACGGCCAAGGTATCTATGACCAATTCATCCAATAGTTCTGGTATCAATGGCAGCAGTGGTGGTGTCATGGGCGAATACATCAATATCAGCTCTTCGACGACGAATCCTGGATTGTTGGATCTGGAAGTGGGAGCGTATGCTCTGCCTCATCCATTCAAGCATCCTCAAGGTGTGGCTATAGATCGTCGTGGATATGGAGCATTCGATCTGGCAATGGATGTTTCGTTGAGTGAAGATGCTCATTTCGCTGTGCGTGTGACGGATCCTTTGTTCTTGGCTTGTCCCACACCATTGTCGAACTCTTCGTCCTCGGCCTCTTCCTCGACCGGCAACGAAGATGTCTTCTTGCCAGTTGCTGTTCCTAAGCGTGAATCACAGGTGTATCTCTGCGTTGCTGATGGCGTTGGTTCTTGGAGACAATTCGGCGTCGATCCTCGTGAATACCCTGTCACGTACGTTACTCATCGCCGTTGAACGTGGCTGCTCTCTATCATTTTTTATTCGTGTCTTTTGACGTAGGTTGGTTGATAATGCTCGACGTGTGATCGAAGCCGACTTCTCACACCGCGCTCTCATGGGCAATTCTCCGTTTGATCGAGGTACATTTCACCGACCTCCGTTTGCGTTCTCTCGTGACGCCGTGACACCTGACATATGTACTGTTCTCACAGACTTGGACCCCATTCACCCGTTGGATGTGATGATGGACGCATGGAATGTGACCACTTCTGAAGGGATCATGGGATCGTCGACGTTTTGCATCGCCACATTGGACAAGAAACTCAATCAGTTGCACTACAGTAACGTAGGCGATTGCGGTCTCATCGTACTACGTCGTATGGAAGATGCAGCGGAAGGAACCGCTGGTTACTACAACAACAACAATTTGAACACGTCCAATCGTGGAGCTCGTCATGGACGTACCCCATGGAAGGTGGCTTACTTGTCGCAGCAGCAAATGAAGTCGTTTAACTTGCCGTATCAATTGGGTAACAATCCACGTGTGAAGAACCAGACGAACCCACTGGCGAACAAAGCGGCGGTGGACAGTGGCAAGCCTTTATCACCTGGTAAGTTGGAGCTTTGTTTGTTTTATGTTTCTGTCCGAGCTAAAAGGTGTGTCTCTTCTCACAGAGGAGGCCCGCAAGCGAAAGGAGGAAGAAGAATTCTGGATGTATGCGCCACGAGTGTTTGAAACGCCATCTGATGCCGATACGGCTTCGATTCCCATCATGGCAGGTGATATTTTGGTCCTGTCCACCGATGGATTGTTCGACAACATGGATCTGGACGATGTGATCACGGTGGTGTCGCAATGGGAGGCCAAACACTTCCCAGGCGCTAATGGTGTCTTGGATTCGTCGTATCAGGGGCATGGAGCCATGCAGCCACTGGCCCAGGCAATGGTTGAAGCCGCTCGCAATTTTTCGTTGGATTCTTCCCGTGATGGTCCATTTGCGTTGCTTGCGAAGGAAAACGATATTTTGTGGTCAGGAGGAATGCCGGATGATACCACGGTCATCGTCGCACGTGTTGTGAAGGATACCGGTTCATCATGAGAGACAATTGAGAAGTAGGATTGGGTCTTCACCGGCATCTGCAGCCATGTGGGGTGCTTTGTGTTGCTGTCTCCTTCGTCAAATTCGTCTTCGTGATGTGTGTAACCCTGCATACACTAATTGGTTGATGTGGATTTTACATATTAAATTAAACAGAAAATGGCGGAAATTAATGTTATGAAGTGGCAAAAGAGAGTTGGGCAGTTGTGGTGCTGTGGTGTAGGAAGCGGTCAAAGTTAGGAAGCAAGTATGAGCAAGTTTTGAAGAAGGCATCAACAAATCGTACACATGAGAACAGGGGCGAATGGAAAATGTGGGGACACGACATCTATCGTTTCTCAGCTTTCATGGGGGTATCGATGCCTCGTTGCATCAGCAATGCATGATGCTCTAAGGCATGTCATTCGAAAGATGAGATAAGATAAGATAGGTCTTGTCAGCTTGAAAAAAGGTTGGGTAGTTATGAAATGTCTCGTGCGCACAAATCAGCATCGTTAGCTTCGACGGATCTGTTGCTTCTCTAAATATTTCTGATGGTATTCTTCTGCTCGATAGAAATCGGTACCATCGATGATGTCAATGTACAGTCGCCTGCCTCCACATTTTTCCGACCATTCTCGCACTTTTGCTTCCGCAATGGCGCGTTGAGTATGAGAATGTACAAGAATTATGGAGGCATACTGGCGACTGTAGGACGGTGATATTGGTGGTCCACCAAGCTCTTGAAAGAACATATCCAATAAGTCTTCAAAGGTAATAACGTTCGGATCATAACTTATGCGCACCGCTTCGGTATAATCCATGATATTGCGATAGGTGGGCCAGGGCTTTTGTCCACCGGCATAACCCACAGTGACGTCGTACACACCCTCCAGATTACTAAATGTGTAATCTGGACCCCAAAATCATCCCATGCATAAATCGGCTGTCTCCTGATACGGACTCATCACGGCAGACGGTAACTTCGGGCATTCTCGCAGCCCATCTGAATCAGACCCTAGAAACGACTTGACACTGGACAACATTGCTTTTCCTCTGTTGCGAACTGAATATGGCGTATAATGGTCTGCGGATGTATTGTTGCTCATCATCGAGAAGAAGAAGGTTGCCACGTCAATTCGCATGTGGTGGTCCACTGCTGTTTTTGCTGCTGTCCGATGTTGGGAAACTGAAACGGACGTTTGAGTACACGATGACGATGACTCCGAGTCACGCACCGCCGACGACTTTTGGAGATTGGGAGAATGCTATCCCATATCGGTCCTGCTGGCGACTTTTTCATTGAATGTGATAGGAATATAAGGAACAGACGAGAGGAATCACAACGTAAGTGATTTGATAAACGTTTACTCTTCGTTGAAATTTCAAAGAGGGATAAAGAAGAAAAAGAATTCCTGGTCATTGCGACACGCGTTGTACCTCGTAGAAATCATCGATAGACGTTGATCAAGCATGTCTCAAGTGAGTTTTGGCGAAGATTTTGGCCAGAAGGTGGATCTTACCGCCTCTATCCGTAATATTTTGCGCAATTACCCCGAGGGCACAGCTATCTTAAAGGAATTGGTCCAAAATGCTGATGATGCTGGCGCCAAAGTTGTCCGCTTTTGCTTGGATCATCGGACGCATCCTGCGAGCAGTATAGCAAATCCATCTTTGGCACAGTTCCAAGGACCTTCCTTACTGGTTTACAACGATGCTGTTTTTACAAGTGAAGATTTCGCTTCCATTCAGCGCATTGGTGACTCGTTGAAGAACATCGGCAGCGAATCTAAAACCAAAATTGGTCGATTTGGCATTGGTTTCAACGCAGTCTA
>SMOI01000786.1:0-10906 GCA_008000375.1 Poteriospumella lacustris | reverse complement strand
GCACCGTCGTCGTGACGTATTCCTTCCGCGCGGCACCCAGCAGGGCGTTCATCGACGCGCGCAAGGGAGAGCCGCCGAGACCAGCGGCTCCATTCGTGGACGGCCGACGCAGGAGATGTGGGGTCGCCAGTCCGCGATTGGTCGGCGTCATGCCCTTCATCAGCTGGAGACTTGTCAGTTGCATCTTCGTCAACGCGGCAGGCGTCCCAGCGGCGGCGGTGCCGCCATCGACGGTGGAGGCGGGTAGATCGGTCTGAATGGGAGCGGGCAGCGACAGGTGCGGAGAAGCTGCTGCATCGGCTGCCGCGTCGTCGGTGGCCGCCGCGCCTCCACCGACCATCGCTGCGGTTGCATCCGGATCCATGGCCATCCCGCCGCCACCTTCGCCGCGCGACATCGTCGACATCGCCGCACGCATCATCGCCTGCTCCGCGACGAGCTCTTCAATCGTCGCCTGGGCCGCCATGCACATGTCCTCGACCTCCGCGATGTGTTTCTGCAGGTTGTCCACCTCGTTCTCTTTCATTTGAATCACCATTTTGTACCGCTGCGCTTGGAACTCCAAATCCAAAACCTTCTTCTGCTGATCGGCACGTTGGATGAGCCGGTGGCGCAGCTCCTCCGTCGTCATCCGCAGCTTCTCCTGTTCGCCCTCCTTTTCCAATTGTTTCGCGTCCAATTTGGCGGTGAAGCGGGCCTCTTGGGCCAGCAGATCGTCGCGGTATTTGGCTTCCCACTGCAACTTGAGGACGAGCGCCGCGGATTCTTCTTGTTCGAGCTTCTTCTTCGCCTCTACAGCAGCAGCAGCACGCGGTCCGGTCAGGCGCACGGGTCGTACGAGAGCGAGAGAACGGCGGCGATGGACAACTTACCGACGAGGTCGCGGGTGGTGGCCTCCAGGGTCGTTTGACACGTCTCCAGCGTCGCGGTGAGGCGTCGAATGGCCTCGTCGCGTCGCAGGACCTTCAAGTCGGCGCGGTGGTCCTCCTGCAGCATCAACAGAGCGTCCGCTTGTTCGCGGCCGAGGGTACAGGCGTTCGTCAGTTCGATTTCAATGCGACGCGAGTGCTGCTGCAGCATTTGAATCATCGCCTCGTGTCGATGGACGGTCGCGTGCAGCTCGGTGATTTCGTCGTGTTTCTGTTGCAATTGTGACCGCAGATTGTGCTGAATGGCCTCGGCACTGCGGTGCTCGACGTCCAGTTGGGTCTTGTACTTCGTGTGCAGGCCATCGACGTGCTCTTGGTGCTGTACGATGAGTTTCTCCTTCTCTTGCGTCAGTTTCGCGATGGTCGCCTGGGACGTCGTCTCTCGCTCCGTCAAGCGACGGATCTCTTCGGCCAGCATCGACTGGGTAAACTCGACGTACGAGCCCATCTGCCAGGCGCGATCGGTGAATTCCAGGTCCAGGAGATCGTCTTCTGCTTGTTTCAATTCTTCCGTCGTCTTGGGCCTCGCTGCGATGGCAACGGTGGTCGCGCTACCGGCTGCTCTGTCTCCGTCGCCATCGCCACCGTTGGGCGCGTTGGCGTCGGTCACGGCCTGGGCATCGGCGGTTGCATTGTCCTCTTCATCCGCGTCCATCAAGCCAACGGCGACGCAGGCTTGACGCGCCTTTTGTTTCGTCTGTTCAAAGCTCTCGAGCACTTCTTTGCGGTCGTGAATCAGCGTGTGTCGCAGGTGCTTCAGCTTGTCTTGCACGTCGAAGAGGTCTTTCTTCACTTCGCGACGCTCTTTCTTCAGATCGTTCAATTCCTTCTTGAACTTCTCCATCACCGCCGATTGATCGGAGATCTTCCGCTCCAACGTCTCGATCTGTCCGAGTTGTTCTTTCACTTGAAACTCCAAATTCGAGGTTTTGTACTCGGCGGTGACCTTGGCATCCGTCGCGCCGCGCAGTTGTTCTTGGACCATGTCCAGTTCTTCACGAATCATCTTGCAATCACTCATGTACTTCAATCGTTCTTGATTGCTCTCGCGCAAATCATCGAAGGTCTTCACCTGGGCACGCGCCATGCTCTGACACTTCGCCTCTTGTTCGGCGAGGAGCTCTTTGCACTCGTGCAACTCGTGATTCAAGCGGGCGAAGTCTTTGGTCAAGCCTTCGTGCACAGAGGAAAGATGGTGGAGGCTTTCTTCGCCACGAATCCATCGTTCAACGATCAGTGGCTGAGGAGTCGCATCGGTTGGAGAAGAAGCAAGGACACCGTTGTTCACAGACGACGATGATCCAGCGGCTCCTGCGGAGGTCACTGATGCTTCATCTCGCTCTGGAACGGTACCACCCACGTGGCGGACGAAGATCGATGGCAACAATGCGCGTTTCAGTGTTTTGAGCAACGGAAATGTCTCGCCGATTTCTTGAATCAGCCGATCGAAGACCTCCATTGCGCTGGTCGTGATCTTCGTGATGTACGTGATCTGCTGTTCGCTGGAGACTTGTGCATTGGAGGTGTACGACATATCTTCCAGGTGCTGCTCGTATTCAAAGGCTGCTTGACGGAGAGAATGGTCGAGCTTGGCCAGCAGCTCAATGTTCAGTGCATCCGACGCGGAGATGCCACCCTCGACGCCGATCTGCTTGCCGTGATCAGCCAGCCACATATCGAAGAAAAATCGCTGCGCACTCGATGTAGCACGGGCTTTGTCATCTTCTGACACAACGACCGGCGTAATGCCAGCCGTGTCAAGCTTGGACAGCTCATGCTCGGCTGTTGCAATGGTCAGCTCCCCACTTGGCTGATGGAGATTCTGCAGATTCGGCGGCTCGAAGCCTGCTGATTGATGCAGGGGTGAGTTTGCAGGGGTATTTTCGTTTTCAAGGGCGCTTCCCAAGTCAATGAACTTCACCCCCAACGCTGTCTTCGACCGTGCCGTCGGGGGATCCGACGGCCGGTTTTCTGTCGCAGCGGTAGCTGGGCCACACTCAGGGGCCGGATCAGTGGTCAATGAATCAGTCAGTAGCAAGTCTGGATGTTTTTCGACGAGGCCATGGCAAAGCTGTGCCAAAGCTGATCCCGGAGAAACGCGGCCGATTTCTTCTTGGTTCGTACGGTCTGCCTCCTTCGGTGGCGACTCAGGAATGAGCAGGCCTTCCTGCGAATAAATGCTTGCTAATACGAAGTCTTTATTCAAAGACTCGTCATACCATAACGACTTCGCTTCATCGACGGATGGACCGGCCTTTCGCCAATGTGCGGCGCTCTCTGGACGATCAGGCGAGGCCTTTCGATGAGTTCCAGAAGGTTCTTTCTTGTTTGGAGCCGTACGGGGCCGATGAGTGGCTATCTTTCGCTGAGAAACCTCTTGCCGAACACTTATTCCAACAGGTTTCATTTCCAATTAAAATTCTTTGGACGACCTGTGAGATTCGAATAACAATTGTGCGCACTTCGATTCGTCTAAAACGTCGGCGTCATTGGTGAAGCCAATATCGCCCGAGTCAAAAGGCAACTGGCAACGGTGATCTCTTGGTGCAATTTAAAGTGGTCGTGGTGAAATGGTCAACTGATAGCATCAAACCGGATTGGGCTTCCAATTTCATCATGGTCATTCTTTCAGTCTTCGATTGACGATTGAAAAGAAAGGCACAAAATTTGTAACGGTCCAACGTTCCCAGATCCACAAAAACACAGACGAGCTCAGAGCTCTGCGCTCTGCGCTCTGCGCTCTGCGAGTCACGGTGTGTGTCGGTGACGCACCAGAGTCGTGAGGCCGGTGGAGCTGGAACAGCGAACGACCAACTGCAAGTAGCCAATAGCACTGGGTTCGTACGGAAATGAGATGGAACCTGAGGCCTGACAGATAGGAAATCATATTTGCGTGATCAAAGAGTGTCTTCTTTTGTGGTGCACAAGGGAGAACCGGAAAAAGACTAAAGTTTTTTGTGGAGTAAATCTCACGTCCATCGTATCGCCAATGTCGCGCCTGTTGTTGCTTGTTCTACTGATCTCGGTTCTTTCCGCGGTGTATTCCCGCAGCGAGGAACGAGAAGTTGTGCGCACTGAGTTCACTAAGGCGGACTGGGTGGGCAGCGCCTCTGATTACTATGCGTCCATCGATCCCAAGGCTACCGACTTGGAATTGAAAACTCAATTGCACAAATTGATCAATCCGCACACGGTCTTGGACTATGATACGGTCTGGACGGCTTTTGCCGTGGTGGATACACATCTCCCTACTTATCCTTGCGACAAGAACACCTCCATGATCCCTGACATTTACTCGTCCTACTGCTGGAAACCCGACCACAGCTCCTCCACGGGCGCCGAATGCGGCAATTACAAGAAAGAAGGTGATTGCTACAATCGTGAGCATATTTGGCCTAAGAGCTGGTTCGGTGGTTTCGACGCAGGAAAGAATTGCCAGACCGATTTGTTCGAATTGTGGCCCTCTGATGGCTATGTCAATGGCCTCCGCGGCGACTTGCCCTTCGGCGTTGTTGATCGCAATGCCATCACGTACAAGAGTACGAACGGTTGTTTGATTGGTTCGTGCAAGACGGACGGATACACTGGAAAGTGCTTTGAGGCCGACGACTCGATGAAGGGCGATTTCGCCCGTTCGTACTTCTACATCGCGACCGCCTACATGGACGTGTGGTCGTGCTGCGAAACTCCCGCCACATCCAAGTCCGATATTCTCCCTTGGCAAGAGAAGTTGCTGCGCACTTGGCATGCGAACGATCCCGTGGATGACAACGAGCGCGCTCGTAACGAGGAGATCTATACGAACTGGCAGCACAACCGCAACCCGTTCATCGATCATCCGGAATGGGTTGATCAAATCAGCGATTTCTAAATTCGTTCCGCCTGTAGCATTGAATCTAGTGCTCTGGTCTCTTGTCGCATCGAGGGGGGCAGTTGCGCAGTGATCGCGATGGGAGGACGCCATAGTCCTATCCCGTGTGTTTCAGTAGGTTTTCTAGTGGCTGTTTTACTTTCCAGCGTTGTTGTTGTACGACGCGCTCAAGTGAACAACCGTCTGGTAATTTAGTTGTTTTGTTCGTGTTCGAGAGGACGGTGCCCGTGCTACCATTTGTCCCGTCATGTGATGACACATTTTGGCACGGGCCACCGCTGGCCCTCGACGCGACGCTTGTCTGTCGTGGCTTTTTTATTTCTCATTGTTCTACTGCACTTCTTCCTCTCGTCCTGCTCCTGCTTTATTGTTTTGCCTTGTTTCGAACTGTTTGCTGCTGTTTCTCTGTCTGTGGGCAGAGCCACACGGCTGATTTGTTTTGCCAACAGCGTTTTCTCACCATCCGTGTCGCCTCTGTCTTTCAGCGGCGATACACTCCTCCCTCTATCCCGTATGACCATCGCATCGCGCTATGTTCATGCGTTTTCTTCTGTATTTCGCACAGCACGTATTCCACCGCATTGGCGCCGCCCAATGCGGGCCTTCTCCCCGCTCGTCTTCATTGTTCTACCTCATTTACACGTTGACGAGACGCACTCGCAGTGCACATATAACATCCCACCATATAATTTCTCACACTCCCCACAAAGTTAACATCCCATTGGGGTTTCCCATTGTCAATCGACGACAATGAATGACAGAGCGACCGCGCTAGTTTGTGTTTACAGATCAGAACAAGAAAAAAGAAAGAAGAGGCGAGGAGAGGACTGCACTGGCTGTCAATAGCGAAACAGAGGAGAGGGAAGGGAAGGGAAGGGAAGCGACCGCCAGCAATCGAGGTGTCATCGAGGTTCCACGAGTCCGTGGGAAGGATCATACCCCACCGAACCCCACCGCTCCTTTGAAGAGAATCATGTACGTGTAATACAAGCTGCCCATGATGCTGATGTTGATTCCCGCGAAATTTATCCACGTAAACGCGTAGTCACTGAAGGCAATCATACCGATGTAAGTGGTGGCGATATTCTTCGTGGCTCCAACCACCGCCGTCGTCAAGGGACTGTTGATGGTGGTGCACAAGAAAATCGAATAATTCAAGACGCTGCCCATGGTCACGGCCAGGACAAACGTCACAATGAACATCGAGTCAGACCACGCCGGGAAGTTCCATACTTGGCTAATGGTACTTAAAGCAGCTGTCGACACAGCGGCAGTGGTTGCACCACGTAAAGCTGGATTCACTTCCAGTGGGTCTGCGACGAAAAGATGCTCCGCAGCATCGGGGTTGTGAAGACTGATGTGTTCGAAGACGAAATAACTCAGCATGATGATGGCGCTGAAAAGACTATTGTAAAACAGCACCGCCATTTTGCTGCATTTTCCAGACGCTGCGGCTTTCTTCATGTACACACCATTCAGGGCGGTGAATATGTTGTTCAGGAAGACCAAAATGTACCCTTCCATGTCGAAGGACAAGTCATACAGCGACGCGATCAACGTGCCTCCCACCATGAGTGCTACACTGATGATGATGTCATTGGATGGACGATTCTTCAGCAACACCCACTCTCCGATCATGGTGAGCATGATGGAGAACCGTCGTAAAGCTGTGAACATTGGAATACTGAGCGACTTCGTCGAGCCCAAACCACACAAAACGTTTCCCAAAAACATGATCGTTACGGGCATAATTTCTCGGAAAATGGGATAGGTAAGAAAGGGAATTTCTACCCGCTTCAACAACACCAGAATGAGGAGAATCACCGACGTCACTAGAAACTGTACTGTGGCGAGGACATCGAAATACTTGAATTTGTAATTGGTCATGACAGCTTTGTTGGTGAAAATAACAAGGATCGAACTGATACCATAAAAAAAAGCAGCGGCCACTTTCTGCAAGTGAGTAGGAATCAGAAGATGAGTCGCTGGAACATCATCGTCGACGCGTTTGCTCATCGTGTCTATGTATATCCAATCGTCTTACGCAATCTCTTCTTCGACTCTTCTTTGGTTCACCAGAAGCTCATCTCCAGGAACCTGATATGACCACTGTAGTTGATTGTTGTTTGTTTTTTCTGAACTGTTTGCAACTGCTGCAACTGCTCCTGCTTGCGACGACGAAAGCAAGCGGCGGCGGCGGTAGGCGGCTGTGAAAAAAATCTGGACAACGCATCCCATTTACCTCCAAGTTTGGCATCTTTGTATCTGTCAGCAGCTTAAGTAAGCGTCAATCAACCTCTCTTGCTTCCTGAGAGCGGCCCCCTCGACGATCTTCTTTTTTCGCCGGCCGCTGCAGTGGCCAGATCTAGTGCATTGAAAGGAAGGAATCAGTCGACTTCTGCACAATTCAAGAGGTGCTCAGTCTAGAAAGGAGTCTAGTGCCATCCCCTCTTTTTTGAATTCGAAAGTATCCTGAGGTTCTCGTGCCCTCCTACGCCCCGCGGACTCTCCCACCTTCCAAGTGTCGCTCAAGATTCCCAGGAAACGGACCCGACGACAGAACAAACCCTGGTGATTCGTTGGTCATAAATCAAATGATCATACGGATACACTTTTAAAAGTGAGTCCTTTTTGTGAAAGCCTCTTCCAGTGAAAAATAACGCAATAACTGTTTTTCGTTTCGTTCGGTCGTTTCTATGACAACCACGGCAATCGAAAATCTTTCTAAGCAGACCAATTCCACGATTACAACTACCTAGCATTTTGATCGCACCTCCTTCGAGACTATTTACATCAATTGTCCATCTCTTGAAGATCTTTCACCGAAAACTTATTCCCAAGAATCACCATCCATATCAACGATGGCGACGACTCTTGAAACCGCAACAACTTTAGCCACTGTGGGCACTGATGAAGCTGTAGCGCAACTAACTGAGACTATGGCGACTCAAGCACAAATTTCTGCGGCGGCCACAACGGAAGGCCCCGAACCGGCGGCAGAGGATGCCGATAACGGTTTGGACTACATGGAGCTCTTGCACGACGAGAACTTTGAAGTCAATGACACTCGTATCGCGATGATCGGAAATGTCGATTCTGGTAAATCGACGTTGATTGGTGTCCTGACGTCTGCGTCGCTCGATGATGGCCGTGGTTCCGCGCGTGCCACCATTTTGAAGCATCGCCACGAGCAGGATAACGGAAGAACTTCCGCGGTAACGGTGGAGATCATGGGTTACAAAGGCAAGGAGCAAGTGATGCCAACCGCGCGTCACCATGCCCAGCGATGGGCTGAAATCATGGAGAAGTCTGATCACACCACCACTTTGATCGACTTGTGTGGTCATGAGAAGTATTTGAAGACGACCCTCTTTGGTTTGACCGGTTTGGTGCCCGATTACTGTCTCTTGGTAGTGGGCTCCAATATGGGCGTGTCGATGATGACTCGTGAACACATCTCCATTGCTTGTGCATTGAATATTCCCATTTTGGTAGCGGTAACCAAGGTGGATATCTGCCCTCCCAATATCTTGAAGACCACCCGTACTGCGCTGGCGAAGACTCTTCGTGCGAATGGCAAGATGCCCTTCCCTGTGAAAGATGAGGCAGCTGTTCAAACTGCGGTTGATTCTATTGTCGCAGATCGTATCACTCCCGTCTTTACCATCTCTTCGGTTACCGGTCAGGGTATGGATTTGTTGCGCGCCTTCGTCAATCAAGTTCGTCGATCGCCCCATCGTTATCTGGCGAATGGTGAGCAGGATCGAGACCCCGATGTGACTTATGAGCGCATGCCAACCATTCATTTCCCAATCGATGGTGTCTACGAGGTGAAAGGCGTGGGGTTGGTGGTGGGTGGAACCCTCTTGCGCGGCAAGATTGTCCCGAACCAGGTACTGTACTTGGGTCCTGATCGTGTTGGCGCTTTCATCCAAGTGCAAGTGAAGTCGATCGAGTGCCGACGACAGCCTATGACCGAAGTCAAAACTGGACAAGCAGCGACCTTCGCGATCCGCACGATCAATCGTAAGATTGTCTTGAAGAAGGCGTCCTTCCGCAAGGGTATGGTGTTGGTTGATGGACTGGTCGTGCCTTCTCCTTCTCGCGTCGGTGCTGAGGTTATTGTTCCTCCGAAGGCGGTGAGGGAGTTCGAAGCGAGCGTGATCATTTTGCATCACTCGACGACTATTGCCCCCGGCTACCAGCCTGTCATCCATTGTGGTGTCCTTCGACAAGCAGCGGAGATGGTTGAACTCTTGGGCCGTGAATCCTTGCGTACTGGCGAGCGTGCTATTGTCAAGTTCCGTTTCGTGTACTTCGCGGAGTACGTGTTGCCGGGAACGACCTTCATTTTCCGTGAAGGCCGTTGCAAAGGTATCGGCAAGATTACTCGCACTTATCCTGTGAATCCCATCGCATCTGTTCCCGGAGCGACGTTGTGATAAGTTTACCTTCGATATGAGCGCACGACGTGTATGTTTTCCAAATTTTCATATGCAAATTTCTTTTGTTGAAGGGAGTGTAGCAGCTATGTGACCATCATCTAGTCAGTGTAAAATCTCTCAACACTCTAAAGCTTCACTGAAACTAATATCGCAAGTAACTACTACTCTCAGACAATCGGCAAAGTCGTCCATTTGTTGGTACTGTTTCCTTTGGAGCACCGGTGAACAAAAAATTCTCTCCAATGAAGTTTGCGAATTCTTTTTACAACCAATCAATCAGTGCGTCTACTTTCCTTCATTCTTTCGCTCTTCTTCCTCTAAACTCTTGATCAAGTGCTTAACGCGGTATTGCAATCGCTCTACTTCCTTCTTCAATCGCTTATTCTCTTCCACTGCGGCATCACGTTCGTTGCGAATAGTGCCAACATCACCTCCCTCTTCCTTCATGGCGTCACGAATCTCCTTCAATCGAACCAAAACTTGAGATTGATATTGCTGAACAGCCGCGTCGACGGCTTCATTGCTGACGCCGGTGCTGCTGTCGCCGCTAATTTCCAAGGTTGCAATGCGCTTTTCCAAGGACGCCAATTTGCTCTCAGCCGATGCAAGGTCTGCGCTCATTTCGAAATATGTAGATGAAGAAGCCGAAAACTCTACACACAGAATGGATTCTACTACATAACAAACTGGAAGTCGCGTTGCTGCCTCTTGTTGGTTGTCTCGTCGTCTCATGAATCATGGTCATAGCGCACCATTTTGGGTGAAGAGCAGCAGAGAAGCCTAAAAGGACACACAATTTCCAGGCGAATCTACCACGATGGCGACGACGCGGCGGATTGTGAGTCGCCGAGTCGGCCAAGAGCAGCCAACAATGACAACAAGAATCGTGAAGGATTCTCATGCAATATCACTTTCTTTTCCTTCGTATTCATCTGAGCAAAGAATAATTTATCGTAAAGCCTAACGGAAAAGGATGGATAGTCAAACGGTTACATTTAATCAACTGTCCGGCTTCGATTGGTCGATGAGGGTAAGACCATTCTGATGTGATTCGCCGTCGAGTATTTGAATAACCTTGTTTTGTAGCTTGCTATTTCCTCGGACAAAATTTCTGGTGTTCGTAAACCTTTGCTGCTTTTGAAGTTGGAGGTTGCAACACCTGATGGGGGCAAACAAGAACAACTTGTCGAGTTGGACAATGCGGAGCTAGCCAATCTTCTGAAGACACTGAGACAAGCTCAGAAGGTACGACCATGATAGTTCGTCGAAAATATTGTATTTTGTTCTTATCGTGGCTTCGACGGCTTCCAGGTGGTTCATGCGTAGTCAAAAGCCTTTCATGTCGTATCCGCCTCGATCTCGACCCATGTGTACATACATCCATCGTATCCTGAATATGGAGGGCAAGCAATTTGCCGAACAGAACAAAAGTAGACTCACGGAGTAGCGATGTTGAAATGTCTTCAAAGACTTTTCTCGCACTTAGATACAGATCCGACATCACCCACGTCAACTACCGTCAACAACTATTACTAATACACATTGAGCGCCCGTTTACTTTTGGCCAGGGGTAGGCATGGACAAGGACAACTTCGAGGCAGCAGGCTTGTAGTCCCAGTTCGAGGTAATGGTCTTGATTTGCGTGAAGAACTGGGCACCCT
>SMOI01000783.1:0-10967 GCA_008000375.1 Poteriospumella lacustris | reverse complement strand
GCCACCGCCAGGCGCAAGCCCAGCCGCAGCCGCAGCCGCAGCCGCAGCCGCAGCCGCAGCCGCAGCCGCAGCCGCAGCGGGCGCTGGCGGTGCGCGACCTCGCCGAGCGGCGCGTCGAGGAGCTGAGCGAGGACGAGCTGGCCGACGTGCACGGCCTCTGCCGCGACATCGTCGCCTGCCGCGTCGCCCACTTCGACGCGGCGGGCGACCAGGCGCCGCCGCCGCTGGCGCAGCTGTTCGACCGGCAGTGGGACCTGGACCCGCGCGTCGACTACCGCCACGTGCAGGCCGCCGGGCTGCACGCGGTCGCCTTCTCGCGCGAGACGAAGGCGACGTTCCTCACGGCGCTGGCGGAGGTGGCGACGGAGCGCGCGGCGCTCGAGGACGACTTCGCGCAGCTGTCGAGCTTCGCGGCGGGCGTCGAGCTGATGCACCGCTTCGTGCTCGACCTGCTCGGCCGCCACACGAAGGCGGCGCGCGTCTTCCGCCACAAGTTCGACGAGGACTTCCAGCGCACGCGCGTCGTGTCCGCGTGGTGGAAGGCGACCAGCGTGGCGCTCGTGCTGGGCCTCAACGCCTTCTTCATCTACTTCGTGCTGCTGCGCGGCGTGCAGCGCGGCTTCGCCTGGCAGGCGCAGTACGCGGTGTCGGTGGCCGTGCAGCTGGTGGTCGACGTGTGTCTCTTCGAGACGCTCGAGTGCCTCTGGCTGCACGTGCTCGTGCCCGAGTCGGTGCGCGGCGACGTGTACCGCGCCGTGCAGGTGCTCGAGCTGCTCGCGGCCAACGCCGAGCCGCTGCTGCGCGCGACGCTGCACGAGACGGCGGCGCTGCGCAAGCTCGAGCTGTCGGGGCTGGTGAACCCGTTCGAGGACGACGCGTGGCACGGCGCGGCCTTCGACGCGCCCTCGTACCTCTTCGTGTCGAAGGCGCTGGCCAAGCGGCGGCCCGAGCTCGTCGAGGCGCACATCGTCCTCGCCTACCGCAGCCGCTTCGCCGGCCTCCTCGCGCGCACCTGGCCGCACTACCAGCACAACGCCGCGCGCGCCTCCATCGCGCGCCGCGCGAAGCCGACGCAGCGCGCGGCGCCGCTGACGGCGAAGGTCGCGGTGGGCTACGCGTCGCCCGAGGGCAGCCCGCTGAAGGGCGGCGGCTCGCGCGCCGAGCGCTACCTGTCGCCGTCCGCGAAGCAGCAGCGCGCGGCCGCCGCCTTCGACGCGGCCGCCGCGGACGACGACGGCGCCGACGGCGTCGCGGCCGTGCGCGGCGAGCGCGGCGCCTGGGCGCTGGCGGCGTACGTCGACTGCTGCGTGGGCCCCGCCTCCGGCTGCGTCGTGGGCCTGGCGGCGGGGCTGCTGTACGCGCTGCAGGCGCTCGGCGTGCTGCCGATGGCCTATCAGCGCGTGGTGGTGTCGCTGCTGCAGCAGGGCGTCGTGTCGGGCCTGACGCTGCTCTGGGTCTACGCGCTGCGCCACCGCAGCTTCTTCGCGCTCTTCGCCGGCGTCCTCGGCGCGCTGCTCGCGCTGCTCGTCGTGCGCTACGCCGTGCGCCTCAACGCGGAGAACCCGGCGCACGAGGACGCGCAGCGCAGCGTCCTCGCGCTGAACGCGCCGCCGTCGATGGACCGCGACCGCTCCGCCGACGACGACGACGACGCCGCCGGCGCCAGCGCCGCTGCGGCGAAGTCGCTGGCCGCTGACGACGACGGCGTCGACGACGGCGGCGACCTCGAGCGCGGCGCTGTGGCCGCGTCGCCGGCGAAGAAGCCGACGAAGCTGCTCAGCGGCGCGACGGTCGTCGACGAGTTCGACGGGCTCGCGCCGCTGGTGGGCGGCCGGCTGGCGGCGGCGACGCTGCGCGACGAGGACATCGTCCCGTCGCTGTTCCTGGTGCCCGACCGGTCGCAGTCCTTCGCGCGCGGCGCCTTCGCCGCCGACGAGGACGACGACTACGTCAGCGACAGCCGCGACGACGTCGACTTCGACCTCGACGCGGTCTACGGCCGCGGCCGCCGCGACACTTTCGAGGGCGACAGCAGCGTCAGCCACAGCGCCGCCGTCGCGCCGCTGGGGCCGGCGCGCGCCTCGGCGCCGAAGATGACGCTGCAGCCCGCCGACTGGGCCAGCGACGCGGGCCGCGGCCCCGTCGACGTGCCGCAGTCGCCGCTGCTGCTGGCGCTGAACTCGTCGTTCCAGTCGCTGCCGCCCTCGTCGCCCTCCGAGGCCACCGCCGCCGGCCGCCTGCGCAAACAGTTCCCCCGCAACCCGCTGAACACCGCCTCCAGCGCCGCCGCCGCCGACTCCGCCGCCTTCTCCTTCGCGTCCAGCGCCGGCGGCGCCGCGCGCGAGGCGCAGGAGCAGGCGTCGCCCGACGAGAACCGCGAGCTGTCGGAGCCGGACGGCGACGACGACGACGGCGGCGGCGCCGAGGACAGCGACGACGACGACGACGACGCGCCCGACGCGCCCGACGCCCCGACGCACTCGTCGCACGTGACCGCCGCCGACCCGCGCGCCCTTATCGAGAAGATCCTCGTGCGCCGCAAAGACGCCGAGCAGCGCCTCTGAGCGCTCCTCCGCCCACCCCCCGCGACACACGCGCCTCGTCTGTCTGGTCGCTTCGTCTTTCTCCAGCCTCGCCGCCCTCGCCGCGGCTCGCATCGCCACGTCCCACCGCCTCACATGTGTCGCACGTGTGTCGCACGTGTCAGTTTCGTTTCCGTTTTCAGTGTCGGCGGCCCCTCGCCGCTGCCGCCCCCCCCCCACCCATCGCATTAACGGGTCTCCTGTTCCGTTCGTCTGTGTTGCTCGCCGCGCTGTGCCGCGATTCGCTGTTTCTCGCGGCCCTCGCCGCCTCCTCGGCCGCCCGTCTCCTGTCTCCTGTTCCCGTCTCCTGTCTCCCGCCTCTCTCTCCACCGCCTCGCGTCTCTCTCTCGGGCCGCTCTCTCGTTTTGTAGCTTCGTATTTCTTTGCGCACGCGCCGCCTTCTCGCGCCAGAAACCCCCATTCGTTTACCGGCGGCGCTCACTGCCGCGCTGCAGCCGCTGCGGCGCTGCTGGTGCTGCGCTCGTTGCTCTGTCGCCTCCGTTTGTCGCTGCTCTGCGCGACCCGTACGCTTGTCGTCGTCTGTTTCTCCTCGCCGTTTCGTGAGATGCGCCGCGGCGCTGTGTTTGATTTATCTGCTGTTTCGCCCGACGGCGGCCGTCGGGGCCGTCGCTGCGCCTCCGGTGCGGCCGCGGCCCGGCGGCGCTGTCCCTGTTTCCCCACGACGCTGCCCGTCTCTTTCTCCCGTAACGACTCGTTAACTTCCCCATCGAATTGACAGCCCTCTCCTTTCGTATGCCCCTCGGTGCCCCTCGGTATTGTCTCTGGCAGCCGACGGAAATACAGGGAATATCCTGTGGAAGCCACCCAAATCGGGCGGAACAGGTTTGGGCGAGTCTGGGCGCACCGGCGGTTTCAGATTTAGGTTTCCATTTTGCTTGGTTTTTGGTTTTCAGTCGCGTTTCATGGCCATTTTCGATTATTTTCAGGCGCCTTCTTCGGCGCTCGGTCGCGTGCGCCTCTCGTCGCTCTGGCGAATCGCGTCACTTTCGATTGTAAAGCGACCCCCTCCTTTCCGCCATATCCTGCCATTCGCAGGCTATGGCCGCCATCAGCTGAGAAATGAGCACGCCGATTTACCTCCTCTTGATAGCCGCGGTTTTGCTGCTGCTGCAGCGGTCATCGCTCGGTACTGAGTATTACGGATTCAGGATACAGCAGTCTACCGTCACCGATAGTTGGAATTACTGCTATTTGAACTTGGCGGACGTGTACATCTACAGCTACGCGGGGACACAGATCATACCGTTAACCTACACCTTGTCCAGTCCATTGTCTGGTTACCCCGCTTCAAACTGCTTCGATGGCAACTCTGCCACCTTTTGCCACACCGACGGGACTTGCTCGTCGTCCTACCTGGACTTCTTCTCGGTGCAGAAAGTGCTGACGTTCGTGGTCGTCAACCGCGTGAGCTGCTGTCAGAACCGCATCAACAACGCGGTGTGGACGTACTTCTCGTACCCGGCCTCGTCGCCGACGTCGTCCACATCGTCAAGAACGACAATCGCCTCGGGGACGTTCTCCTCGTCGTCGAGCCAGTACACCATCTCCTTCGCACCCTCTGGGCAACCGTCGTCGTCGCCAAGCAGCCAGCCGTCGCGCCAACCATCTCGCCAGCCCACGAGGCAACCAACATCGCAGCCAACTAGCCCTACATCGCAGCCGACGCGCCAACCCACTCGACAGCCTACGCGACAGCCTACGCGACAGCCGACCAGTCAACCATCGCGACAACCCACGCGTCAGCCCTCCTGCCAGCCGTCGTCGCAGCCCACGCAGCCCACGAGCCAACCCTCACGACAGCCGACCAGTCAGCCGTCGCGTCAGCCATCAAATCAACCGTCCAGACAGCCGTCTTCGCAGCCGACTCGACAGCCTACACTGCAGCCGACCAGCCAGCCGACCAGTCAGCCGTCGCGTCAGCCGTCAAATCAACCGTCCAGACAGCCGACTTCGCAACCGTCTCGACAGCCGACGTCGCGACCATCCGGCCAGCCGTCTTCGGGTCCGACAGCGCAGCCCACTCGACAACCGACCGCACAGCCGACGCGACAGCCGACCAGTCAGCCGTCGCGTCAGCCAACAAACCAACCGTCCAGGCAGCCGTCTTCGCAGCCGTCCAGACAGCCGTCTCGACAGCCTACGCTGCAGCCGACCAGTAAGCCGTCGCGTCAGCCGTCAAACCAACCGTCCAGACAGCCGACTTCGCAGCCGTCTCGACAGCCAACGTCGCGACCATCCGGCCAGCCGTCTTCGGGTCCGACAGCGCAGCCCACTCGACAACCGACCACACAGCCGTCTGGTCAGCCGTCTGGTCAGCCGTCTGGGCAGCCCACGAGGCAGCCCAGCGCACAACCTTCGCAGCAGCCGACGACACAGCCGTCGCTGAAGCCGACTTCGCAGCCCTCGCGTCAGCCTTCGCAGCAGCCGTCGTCACAACCGTCGCGGCAACCGACGGCTCAGCCCTCGATGCAACCGACATCGCAGCCGTCGAGCCAGCCGACTGTGCGGCCCACCCGTCAGCCGACAGCGCAGCCGTCCTCACACCCATCGGCACAACCGTCGGTGCAGCCATCGGCACAGCCGTCGCGGCAGCCGTCGCAGCAGCCTACTGGACAGCCATCGGGGCAGCCGTCGTGTCAGCCAACAGGGCAGCCGACTGTGCTGCCCTCTTCACAGCCGACCCAGCAGCCGTCGGGGCAGCCAACGCGGCAGCCGTCGGGGCAGCCATCAGGGCAGCCATCAGGGCAGCCGACGCTGCAGCCCACCTCACAGCCCAGTCGGCAACCCAGCGCTCAGCCAAGTCGACAGCCAACGAGTCAACCATCGCTGCAACCGAGCGCGCAGCCGACGCGTCAACCAACGTTGCAGCCGTCGTTGCAGCCGTCGTCGCAGCCCTCGACGAAGCCGTCTACGCAGCCGTCTACGCAGCCCTCGACGAAGCCGTCTACGCAGCCGTCTACGCAGCCGTCTACGCAGCCAACTACACAGCCCAGTGCACAGCCCAGTCGGAGGCCCACGACACAGCCGAGCGCTCAACCGTCCCTGCAGCCGACGTGGCAGCCAACATCGCAGCCAACATCGCAGCCATCTCAGCAGCCTTCGATGCAACCGAGTCGCCAGCCTTCCGTGCAGCCCTCGTCGCAGCCGACGGTGCAACCATCGCTGCAACCATCGCTGCAACCGTCATCGCAACCATCGCAGCGGCCATCGGTACAGCCGTCTGCACAGCCATCTGCACAACCGTCCGAGCAGCCGAGCCAGCAGCCGAGCAACGACCCCAGTGCTCAGCCCAGCAACCGACCCAGCGACCAGCCGAGTCGCCAGCCGTCCTCGCAGCCCAGCGCAGTACCGACCTCACAACCCTCTGCGCAGCCCTCTGCACCGCCCAGTGCATTGCCCTCCTCGCAGCCCAGCCGACAGCCCAGTGCGCTGCCCAGCTCGCAGCCCAGTCGGCAGCCGTCGACGCAGCCATCTCTGCAGCCCAGCAGGCAGCCGTCAGCGGTGCCGACGGGACAGCCGACGGGGCAGCCGTCGTCTCAACCATCCTCGCAGCCTACCCGACAGCCCAGTTCGCAGCCATCTCGCCAGCCCACGCTGCAGCCGTCAACAGAGCCGACGTCACAGCCCTCTGCGACCCCTTCGCGTCAGCCGTCGACCCAACCGACGAGGCAGCCCTCGGCGCAGCCAACTGCGCAGCCATCGCGCCGACCGACGTCGCAGCCATCTCGTCAGCCGACCGCGGCGCCCTCTGGACAGCCAACTCGCCAGCCCAGCGCCCATCCCAGCGCCCAGCCCTCTGGCCAACCCTCTCGGCAGCCCACAGGGCGACCATCCGCGCAGCCCAGCGCCCAGCCCAGCGCCGAGCCGACGACACAGCCCTCTCGTCAGCCCTCTCGTCAGCCGTCGGTGCAGCCGACCTCAGCACCGTCCGAGCAGCCGTCGACGCAGCCCTCTGCGCAGCCGATGAGCCGCCCGTCGTCGCAGCCCAGTCGCCAGCCGACCGCTACGCCGACAACGCAGCCGTCGGCGAACCCCTCGGCGCAGCCATCGCAGCAGCCCAGCGCTCGTCCATCTTCGCAGCCCTCGATGCGACCTTCTGCGCAGCCGACGTCGCAGCCGTCGACCGAGCCCTCCGCTCAGCCGTCGAGGCAGCCAACTGGCCGCCCGACCCGCCAACCCACTTCGCAGCCTTCGGGACAACCGTCGCGGCGGCCTTCCTCACAGCCCACGATCTCGCCCAGCGCACAGCCCACGCGGCATCCATCAGCGCAGCCGTCGGGACAGCCATCGCGGCTGCCGACAGCGCAGCCCTCGTCACAACCCACGCGACAGCCCACGCGGCAACCGTCCACGCAACCGTCTACGCAGCCCTCATCGCAGCCATCGTCGCAGCCCACACGTCAACCGACAACGCAACCGTCGCACCAGCCCACGCGGCAGCCCACGCGGCAACCGACATCGCAGCCCTCTCGCCAACCGTCGCGCCAACCGTCGCGCCAGCCGTCATCGCTGCCCTCGTCAGTGCCCTCGTCGCTGCCCTCAACGCTGCCCTCGTCGCTGCCTTCGTCGCTGCCGTCCTCGTGGCCGACGACGCCGCCAACAACGCAGCCGACCACGCCACCGTCGCTGCAGCCGTCGCGCCAGCCGTCGCGCCAGCCCACCGCGGCGCCGTCGCTGGTGGACCCACTGCGCGGCGTCAACAACGGCAACGGCACCGTCAGCGGCGCGGTGGCGCTGGCAGCGCTGGCGGACGCGTTCCGCCGCCTGACGCCGACGATGCTGAGCGCGCTGCAGAGCGCGACGCCGGGCAACGTGTCGGCGGTGCTGCGGTCGTTCGACTTCGTCTCGGACGCGGCGCGGGCCGCGATCGTCGTCGCGATGCTCCCGTCGAACGGCAGCGGCGCCACGCTGGCGCTGACGATGCCGGGCGCCACGTCGGCGCTGACGCTGTCGCTTTCGACAGTGCCGGCGGGCACTGGCGGCGTGCTGGTGACGGTGGTGGAGCTGTCCGCGGCGTCGCTGGCCGGCGCGTTGAACGCGGCCATCGCCGCCGCCGCCGCGTCGAAAAACGGCTCGTCGGCGTTGACGGCGCCGGTGCTGGCGTCGAACGTGGTGAGCGTCGCGGTGACGTACGCGAAGAGCAACGGCTCCACGACGGCGGCGCCGCTGCCGACCTTCGAGGCCAGCGTGACGCTGCTGAACAACGCCAGCCGCTACGACACGGCGACGCTGGCGCACAACTGCTCGCTGGGCGTCGTCGAGGCGGTGGCGCTGCGCTGCAGCGTGTCGCGCGTGTGGCTGAACCTCACATGCACGGGCCGCGCGGCCGCGTCGGTGCGCCGCGCCTGCCCCGTGCCGCGCACCGTGTGCAGCGTGCTGAACCTCGCCGACAACAGCGTCGCGTCGGACGACTACTGCCAGGCGGTGGTCGCGGGCGGCTCGGTGCTTTGTCGCTGCGGCTACGACGCGACGGGCAACGCGTCGTCGACGGCGGCGCTCCTCGCGCTGAACGGCCGCGTGTCGGTCGCGGCGTTTTCGTCCTTCGCGGCGGGCGACCTCGACGCGTCGGTGTCCGTCGTGGCCGCGCCGCTGACCAGCGCCCTCGCGCAGCGGTCGGTCTACGTCTTCGTCACCTTCAGCAGCGTCTGGGGCGCCGCGCTGCTGCTGCTCGCCGCCACCGTCTACCGTGTGCGCCAGCCGAAGCGCCTGGCGCCCGTCGTCACCGCCGTCAAGGCGCAGCCCGGCGACGGCGGCGTCGACGTGTCGCGCGCCGCGCTGCTGCGCGACTACCTCTACGCGCTGCTGCCGCCCGCCTTCGACGCGCGCCTGTGGTGGCCGCGGCGGCTGTGGCGCGCGCTGGCGCAGCGACACATCTACCTGCGCGTGTTGGTGCAGGCCGCGCAGGCGACGCGCACGGCGCACCTGTCGACCAGCGCGTCGGCGGCGGCGCGGCGCACGCGGCTGCGAGGCGACGACGCGCGGCGCACGGTGGCGCTGGGGCTGCTGCGCGTGCTGACGGCGCTGACGATGTCGTGTCTGGCGCTGGCGGTGCTCTACGACCTGCAGTACCCCGTCGACGACGGCTACTGCGCCGCGCAGCCGTCGGAGGCGGCCTGCCTCTACCGCCAGACGCTCTTCGACCCGTGGCAGTCGCGCTGCAGCTGGCGCGACGCGACCGTCGACGGTGCCAGCACCGCGTCGCAGGTGGCGGCGGTGCTGACCGAGTCGCGTGACGGCCGCACGGTGAACACGGTTACCGTGCGGCCGGACGCGGACACGGCGGACGCGACGCCGCCCTGCGCGCCGACGGAGGACACGTCGTCGCTGGTGGCGTTCCTGCTGTCGTTCCTGCTCACGTCCTTCTTCGCCGCGCTGCTCACCTTCCTCCTCGACGCGCTCTTCGACGTCCTCGCGCGAGGGACGCCGCCCGCGCGCGCCCCGACGCCGTCCGCGACGCCCCCGCGCCACCGCCCGCCACCGCTGCGGCTGCTGCTGCCTCCGCCGCCGCCTCCGCCGCCGGCGACGTCGATGCCGCCCGCCCCTCGCGAGTGGCACCGGCGCCGACCCCGCAGCCGCGACACGCGACGCGACAGGCGCTGCGGCTGCTGACGCCGCTCGAGCTGCGGCTGTCCGAGCGCAGCAGCTGGCGCGCCTCGCGTGGACGGCGTCGCGGCCGGCGGAGCGTCTGCAACGGCGCCACGCGCTGCAGCAGCGTGACGACGACGCGTCGAAGGCGCCGTCGGTCGCGTGGCCGGCGCCGCCGCACGAGCGCAGCGGCGACACCGGCGCGCGGCTGCTGCTGTCGCTCGTCGAGGCGCTCGTCGTCGCTGACGCCGCCGCCGTGGTGCCCGAGGTTCGCGAGCTGCCCCCGACGGCCGCGGAGCTGCGGCTGCAGCGCCAGCGTCGCCGACAGTTGGCGGTTCTGCGTCGCAGCGTGCAGCGCTGGTGCGACTGCGCGGCGGCCGAGCGCGACGAGGACGACGAGGACGTCGCCAGCGGCCGCTTTCGACGGCGACGACGCGACGGCGGCGGCGTCGGAGCGGTCGTCGCGTTCGGCTCGGCGGCTCTGCGCGTCGTGCGCCGCGTGGCGCGCGTCGTGCGCCTCCCGCGAGCGTCGGTGGCGACGCAGCAGTGGCTGGCGGCGCTGGCGCTGCTCGCGATGCACGGCGGCGCGCTGTACTTCCTGCTGTCGAAGGCGGCCGTGCGAGGCGTGGCCTGGCAGCGCGCGTTCTTCCGCGCGGTGCTGTGGGACTGGCTCACGGACATCGTCCTGGTGCAGAGCGTCGAGTGCGCCGTGCTCGACCTGCTGCTGCCCGCGCTGCTCCTCGCGCCCTCCGTCGCGGCGCGCGCGCTGCGGCCGCTGCTCGCGCTGAGTCTCGTCGACGCTGGCGACCGCAGCGGCGCAGGCGACGCCTCGGGCGCCTCGTCGGAGGTCGCCGAGACGCTCGCGACGCTCGCGACGCTGAGCACTGCGGCACCGGCGGTTGCGGGTCTTCCGGAGGCGGCCGTCGTGCGCTGTCTCGCGGCGCAGCGCTCGACGCTGGCGGCCGCGCAGGCCGCGGCGCGCGACACGACGGCCGAGCAGCTGCGCGGCTGGCGCGGCACGTTGCTGGCGGTCGTCGCGTGGCTGTCGCCGGAGTCGCTGCTGGTGACGACGAATCTGCTGACGACGCTGACGGCGGCGCTGCTGGTCTACGCCTGGTACACGACGCTGCTGCCGACGCTCACCGCGTCGCCCGCGGAGCTGCGCCAGCGCGCGCCGCTGCAACACGCAGTGGCGGCCGTCGTCTGGCTGCTGTGCGCCGTGCCGCTGCTCGGCGCGGCCGTCGCGGCCCGGGACGTCGCCGCGGAGCTGCGCGGAGGGCGGCGCGTGCGCCAGCGGGCGCGCGAACAGGCGCACGACGCGGCGCTGCTCGCGGTCGCGTTCAGCGTGCCGCCCGCCGCGGCGAGCGACGACTGTGACGCCGAGTCGATCGCGTCGTCGAGGGACCCGTCGTTGACGCCGCGACGCTCGCAGCGCGGCCGCAGCCTCTCCGCGTCCAGCGACCTGCACCTGCCCGCCGCACCAGCGACGCCCACGTCGCCACAGCCACAGTCACAGCCACAGCCACAGCCGCCGTCGCTGTCCACGTCGTCGTCGTCGTCGTCGTCGTCGTCGTCGTCGTCGTCGTCGTCGTCGTCGTCGTCGTCTGTTGTGTCTGATGACTTCGACAGCCTCAGCCACAGCAGCCATAGCAGCCACAGTAGCCTCAGCAGCCACAGCAGCCTCAGCAGCCACAGCAGCCTCAGCCATAGCCATAGCCACAGCAGCAGTCGCAGCCACAGCAGCAGCGACGACGCGGGCAGTTTGCGCTGGGCCTCCTC
>SMOI01000782.1:0-10970 GCA_008000375.1 Poteriospumella lacustris | reverse complement strand
AAGAGATGCGTCGTGATGGAGAAGCTGTCTTCATCGCCCGCGGCCGCGTAGCCACTGCCACTGAAGGCGTACGAGATCTTCATCGGTAGCGGTGGCAGCGGTAGCGAGGCCGCTGAGGTAGACGACGCAGGGTTATCAGTCGATGAAGCAGCGTCCGGAGCCGACGGATGAGCCGGCGACGTTGGACTGGGACAGCATATCTCCGGGTATTGCTCCACGTAGAAGGCGAGCGCCCCCGACGGGAACAATTGACGCGCGGTCGCCGACGACGCCAGTGACGGCGGTGGAATGCCGCCGCCACCAGTGCCACCAGTACCATCCTCAGCTTGGCCAAAGGGATTGCGGTGATCCTCCGCAGCAGTCGATGACGGTTCCAACGCCACGGCAGCCAACACACTGACCGGAGAACGTCCCAAGGCATCGCGGCACTGGCGATTGGCACCCGCCCGAAGGAGAATCGCCGCGATGGCGATCAACGCCTCCGATGGAGCGATCAAACACTTCTCTACGCACACCAACAAGGCGGTTTCCCCAACGACGTTGACCTCATCGACGGGGCTGTGATATTGGCCAAAGTAACTCGCGCCATCGCCGTGACCATCGCCGTGATCATCGCCCGCAGTGCTGCTGCGGGTCATTGCGACGGCGGAGGTCGTCGTTGGTGTGGCGTCCTTGGCAGGGGCATGTTCGGTCTCCATCTTCGACGAAAACGGAATCGACAACAGCATCTTCACGAGTTGCAAGTCCTCTACCAGCACGGCGGCCATCAGCGGCGTCACATAGGCGTGCAACTGCTGCAGCGATGGATCACAGAGGTCGTGGCATCGCCGCGGCGAATGCACATGGTGCACGTCCACCCCTTGGACAATCAGTCCCGCCAACAAGCGCTCCGCCACGGGATCTTTGCGCAAAATCATGTCCACGACGTCGATACGTGGGCTGTCGGCCAACAAAATCGTGTGTAACAGCGCATACGGCGACGAATACATCGCCAAATATTGAATCGACGGGGGCGACTCGGACGTGACCAACTCTTGCAAATGCTCTTGCTCGGCTTCCATGGCGATACTCAACGGGGTGCGTCCTTCTTCATCGGCGATGTAGCGATTGGCACCGGCCGCGAGCAGCATCAGCACCATTTCCACTTCGCCTTGCTTCGTGGCGATGTGCAGCGCCGTGGACCGTTCGTGCGGGCCACGATACAAATGCACCACGGCATCGACATGCACCACGGTCGTGTGTTGTTCGAAGAGTAAATAATAGAGAATGCGGGGCTGGTTGTAGCGCACGCAGGCCGTCAGCGGTGAATCGAGTTGATCGGGTGAGAGACCGTTCACATCGGCTCCATTCTCAACCAACCGTTGGACCTGCCGCAAATCGCCATCCTTGCACGCGAGCATCAGCTTCAACGTGTACGTATAACGCAACATGAAATGGTCGTAGAGGATATGAGGAATCACGTCGACGGATTGGTACCGTGCGCGTCGTACAAACTCCAAGGCCGACGACACGGTCGCGAGACAGTACGCCTCTTCGCCAACATGCAACGACGGGTGACGGAACTCCGCACACAACCACAACAAGCAATCAATGTTGGGTGGATTCGCTTGAATCAAGGCAAAGACCAAGCCGGGCAAGAGATCATCACCCGTGATATGCTTCGGCTGGGCCGCTGCTTCGTCACTGCCAGGACACCAGACGGCGGCATTGACGTAGCCGTAGGTATCGTTCCATTGTCGTACCGTTGATGCGGACAAGGGCTCGGGAATCGAGATGGTTTCATTGTCCCCGTTCGCGAGGTGGACTTGTTTACAGGCACTGCACGTGAGTAGGTCTTGTTCACGAGCTTGTTGGGCATGCGCCATCGTCGACTGCGGATCCAGCAACAGCGACGGCGGACGATTGATGTACTTCTCTAACGCACGCGTGATCAAATCCACGACCAGCTTCAGGCGCTGGGTCATTTCGCCCGGTGTTTCGAGCATACTTAGCTGGTGCAATCCACGAATGGCTTGGTACCATTCTTCTTGAAAGACGATTTGATTGCGCTCGCTTAAGATGCGATCGATGGACGCCATGTCTGGTGGATACATCGAGGCCAATTTCGCGCTTTTGTCAGGACAGCCACCACCACTATCATCGCCACTAGATTGTCGTTCCAACGGAGGAGGCTGCTCGTGATGGGCACTGCCCACGTGATGGACACCCAAAATTTCGAGAGTCACGAAGCGAAGATAGGCGAGTTTCATGTTCAATCCGTGTTCTGTGCTCAGTTCCAAATGCATGTGGGCATCAACAGGAACGGAAGCATCCTGCTGTGATGATGAGGAGGAGGAAGAAGCCACAGCAGTCAATGGATCAGTAGGTGCCACCTCCTCGTGAGGGCCGTGGTGCTGTATTCGCGGCAAGGCGCGCGGTAAGACAGGTTCATGGCCACTGGGAGGCGGGTCCAATCGTTTGTTGATCAAGAACAAATTGCCTTCGTATTCTTCGTCGCTGGGGTCGATGGTGTCCATCGGTTCTTGGTACAAGGTGAAGAGCTGTTTGGTGGGTGTGACGATCCGCTTGAAGATCATCGCTTCGATGTGCGTCCGTACCGCGTGCCAATGCACGTCTTTCATGTCCGGCGGAAAGCCATCACCACGAGACCGTTTGGGATTGAATAAATCCAATCGTTGCAATTCTTGTTCGATGTATTTGTACAGGGACACGATGGTCGCTTGTGGTGAACCGGTCCCTTGTCGCTTCGCGTCGGCCCAGTCGCACGTTTCATAATCTTCCAAGATTTTATCGATTTGCTTCCGTAGTTTGGATGCATAAGAACTGGTATATTTGGAGTAAAACAAGGCAAACTTGATGGTTGGGGGATTGGGACGATGGGTATCTGTGATCGGTGGATCAAATACTTCAAATTCGATGACAAAGGGTCGCCGCCGTTGCTTCAGCAACGTTATCTGTTGGTTCCGTTCCAAGTCATTGACAAAGACACCGTTGAGTGACAAGACACGACTTCCAATAGGAGGAAATTCAGCCGTGATTTTCCACCGTGACGCGGTGGCGTTGATGCAGGAGGATGAATCACCCGCTGCGTCATTGGCCCGGCTCTGCGATAGCGACAACCGCACGAGGAAGTTGACGAAACCATACGTTCCCGCCGATAACAGCATATCCCGCGTCTCACGATGCGATAAATTGCTGTGGACTCCGAGAAACGTGATCAATTGTAGAACATGTGCTCTCGCCACCAGCGGTTTGTCGGCCTTGTTGATGGGCGGTGAGACGGTCACGTCGGTCGATGCCGAAGTGGTTTCTTGCTCGTCCGATTTTGATGCCAATCGCGACGGCGTTGTGCTTTCCTTTTTCTCTGGACTTGCACCACCAGGGATCAAAGGAGCCACACTTTGTAGATGAATGATCTTTTTCGGCAATTGCAAGAAATCCGCCAACGAAAACTCGTCCAACACCACAAACTCTTCCACTTCAGGATCGTGGAAGGTAAACAGCAGCTGCTCCGGAGATTGCGTCAATTGACAAGACTCTACGACACTGGAAATTATTCGTTCCACTGTGATCGATGGGCCCGAAATCTTGACCATCTTCTTGACGTTGTGACCGAAGAGAAACTCGGATTCGACTAAAATCTATGGCGCACACAGATGAACACATCACATTTCACGTTAGCACACGATGGTCAGCAGCAACGACTATCAGAGATTAAGGGGGCACAATGCTTACCTTTTGTGATGAGGAAGTTGACGTGGCGTTGGCAACAGAGTAATCGTTGCTGCCGTAGGCAATACCGCTATATTCCAACGTCGATACCACCGGCGCAAAACCGTTGGTAGACGATGATGCACCGTTGCTGTTCGCTTGAGATGACGATGAAATAGCCAATGGAGCTGATGTTTCAGCTGTTGAAGGTGCTGGGGTTCGTTGTTTCGTCGGTGATTCTTCTTTTGAGGACATCTTTTTCATTGATACGATCGGCGTAGACGGGGCTTCTGAATCATTGTCTGCTGCATCGTCATTGCCTTCATGCAACGCTGATTCGCCCACTTCAGCATCCTTGCCTTCCCCTTCTTCTCGTTCATCGTCACCTTTCGTGTCGACAACAGATACGATGGACAGTCTCCCAGATTTTCGCGAAGATACCCTTCGCGAGGGACCGCTTCTCTCAGCCAGTTGCTTGTCAACACCATCCAACACTATTCGCCCATTGACTATTTTGAATGTCATTCCCAGTTTATGATTGAAGAAGCAATATTTTAAGACATGGGACTTTCGCTTGGATGGCACCACCGATGAATCGTCCGCGGGCGGGCGAGTGATAACAGGCAATTCTGCCTCACTCATTTTCTCTCTTCAAGCCTCCAAATTCCCTTGAACCTTCTACGATGCTCTTGTCAAACAATTTCTTGTCTTTCATGCAACTGTGAATAGCATCGAAGGATATTCCAAACATAACAAAACTTTCTCCGTCTCTCACTGTGAGATCAAATCGACCTGCGAAAGTATCTTTCGATCAGGTACATAAGAGAATTTGAAGTAGTTCTATATATCACTAACGAAGAACTATAAATATACATTATGCGTTTCAAATTGAACGTTTTTGGCTTGTGATCACGTGATCACCTGTTGCATTCAATAAGAATCCATTAGAATACTACAACCTAATTGGACCGGCCTTTCGCACATCTTCGGGTAATTATCAGAACCATAAGCTTGAACATTATGATGGGTTTCGATGTCGAGAACGATTGAACGGAGCCTTTGTGTATCAGTTTGAACGAACACTACGAAGACAACTCGACCGTGATGCGCGTTTGCTCTCTTATCGTTTTCTTGGGGCTTCTGTCAGTATCTTGGTCGTTTCTGCTACCAAGATGTGGGTTTGCACGGAGGGAGCTTTTATGCTCGTCCTTTCAAAGGAGGAATACAAAAAGGCATTTGTTAGAACAACCAAATGCCGCGTATGGGCCAATCCCCATCCGCGGCATTACCTACCCACCTCCATTCGATAAAAAGGGTATCGTTGGACCAGACAGAATGACAGAGGCAATCCCCGATATTTTAAAGAGAGTATCAGCAGGAGTAGACGAAACTTCCATGGGAACACTGCCCACGCTGCCTCAAATGGCTGGATGTGGTCTGATCGGTGGCGTAGGGGCCATGATCGCCACTGATGACCCGAATGCCGCCGGCATATTCGCACTCACTCTCCTCCTCATAGCCTTTCTTGACCATAGCTTAGTGTATCGGTTGCGTGATGTTGGCAGTGCTACGTTTTATCTGTTCGCGGAGCTCTTGTATACACTCGGTCTCCTCGTGAAGTGGTTATCGTATACAGCGTATCGGAATTCGCCATTACCGAATCAATTTCAGTCATTCGTTGCAAACAACGGTGCAATGGAAGGCGTCAGTACAGCAAGGGCTTCAGCTGCCGATGGATTGCGTCCGGGCCCACCAAAATCCCCTGAACCATCAACGATCATTCCAATTGCCACATCGGAAACTCGAGGCAATTCCCACTCACTGAGTCCTACAACCACGCCATTTGGTGCTACGAACTCAACTACAACTATTCGTGCTTTCAATTTCAGTGGATACCGTGAAGAACAATGGAATGCCTCTCAAGCGGTAGCTGCTGCTACCGACGATCGAGCGATAACGACGCCGAAGAACAGTATCCCAAAAGGGGACAAACTGATCACGACGAAAGGTCTTCATCCAATACCAACGAACCAAAACACCACTGTACCAGTCAAGGAGAATATCGAAATAGTGTCGCCGTATATTCCGTTGGTACGCATACGGAAGCAACCCGTTGCGACGACGACTGCAGCGACGGTGTCTCTCACAGCACCCGCACCAACGAAAACGACCCCACCACCACCTCGCTCGAACTCATCTGTACCACCCCCTGTTGTGAAATCACCGAGTGCGCGATCACCAACGTCTTCACCGCCGAAGGAGAAGAAAGTGTCTCCAGCATCAAGCAACGCCGTCATCACCTCTGTTACAACGGTGAGCACCTCCACCGCGTCTCCACCATCGATACCGCCGGCAGCAGTACAGCAAGAGCGCAAGAGTATCGATTGGGCGGCGGTGCATCGATCAGGAAGCGACATCTACAAGATGATGCAGCATCAGCATGCGTCATCATCACCCTCTGTGCCGTCTGCATCGAACACCGCCAACAAGCCAGCGTGAACGTACAACGCGGGGCAACCTGTAACATACTGTATATATATATATATATATATATATTTACTATGCCTCTCCTATGCGGACGAATTGATTCGCTTTACATGTACAGTACAGGCGTCGCAAGAGCGACCTACTGGGTGATGTCGTTCGTATTATATTTCGGTGATTGTGTTGTGTACGTGAGCGATGGCGCACAACGCTGGCGGATAGACGGGGCCACGCACTGTACGCTTTAAGCCTTTCGCTTTCGCCTGTGTCAACAAAAAAAATGGAGGTGACGTGGAGGTGAGCGATGGGGAGGTGGCATCGAGAGACAACGGACGTGATCCCACTTACTTTGAAGACGACGCCGTCGTCGCCGTCGTCGTCGTATTCTTCTGCGCAGCTGACTTCTTTTGGGAAATCGCGGGCGATGAAGCGGCTTCTTTCTTGTTCAGACGTGCACCGGTTGAAGCACCCCTATCCGGTTGGGAAACTTGATTCAACGTCCGCGCAGCGCCGTCGGCCACAAGGGTCAAGCGCTGCAGCTCGTCAGTGAAGCCCAAATCCTTCACACGGTCCTGCATCTGTCGGACGAGACCACCAAAGCTGTCATGGACTTCTTCGAGTGACCTTGGACGTGTTGTCACAGCCGAAGAAGCGTCGTCTTTCTTCTGTCGCTTGTTGGCTCCACGTTTGGGGGCGGGTTGGCTACGAGCTTGCGTTGGCAATGTTGGCACTGCTTCCGTCATGGCCAACATCGCCTGGACGACATCCATGATGCCGGCCAGCAACGTCCACAGGATCTGCGACGATTTGTGCAAAAAGCGAAAGTCCCCCTCGTCGTCCAGCACCTGACGCACCAATTGATGGACAAACGCCTCCAGCATATCCGCCGTCACTGCATCCCCAAAGGCGGTCATCCAAAACGCGGCTACCGTTGCGGCCTTGGTCGATGTCACATTTGCAGTCGTTTGGGGCGTTTCTAAAGCTTGTACAAAGGTCAAGGCAGGAGCGTGTGATGTCTGGTACATCGTTTTCGCATGCAATCGAGCCACACTGGGAGGGTCATCCTTCATGCGTGGGACACGTGGCCCGACGACGACCACCGGTGCATCGGAGATTCCAAAGAGAAGCAAGTAACAAGCCACAATGGCTTCGTCGTAGTACATACTGTAGGTATCGCCCAGAGTACGATGAATCAGAATCCATTCTTGCAACGCCTCCACACGAAGCGCCTCCCGTTCGCGGGACACTTTCGACGAATGCTGACTTCCGTTGGCTTTCCCTTTCGCCTTCGCGGAAGGAGATGGCGACTTCATTCCGTGGGCTTCAACGGGTGTGCCCGTCACAGGCACGATGCATAAGATGTCCTCATCTTCAGGTTCTTCCCATTCCTCTTTCAAGGAGGATCGACGTTTACCACCACGACCTTTCTTTGGACGTGACTTCACACGGGTGGCGTCGGTCAACAGATAACGGCTCATGGTCGGCAAGAGCACGTGCTCTAAGATCAACACATCCATGCCATGGAAGGCCTTGTCGTAGTATTGCTTTTCGCGTTGTGTTCGGAACTCTTTGACGAATTGCTTCGTCGCGGGGAGTTTCGCCGCCATACGAGGTTCCATACGTCGTTTATCGAACGGCTTATGAGCCAAGGTAGCGATATGGAGGTGCAATTCGGGCGACTTATAACCGACATCCGTACTAGCATACACCGGGTCGCGGTCTTCTACGTCCTCTTCTTCATAATAGTTACTGTTCCCCGCTATCAAGGCACTGTAGACAGTGCTACGCTCCACATCCACCGTCACCGATGAATATGGTCGTTCATTCGGTTCAAAGATGACCACCACATCGACGTCACCATCCTCATCAGTTTGTTCGTCCACTTTAAAGCCAACACGACTTTCATACTCCCGATCTTGCAATTGGTAGTACTCTCGCAAGGCGCGAATATGTTGAATCTTTCGAGCGGCCGAGAACTCGGTCGCTTCCATCGGGATGTTCTGCAGCACCTTTTCCAACTTTTCGGGCTGATTCGACAAAGGATGACCCATGTTTTCATATTTGATGATCAGATTCGCCAATAACAACCGTTCAAAGGCGCCCAATTCAATGCGTGACTGGTTATGATCACAAACAAAGTGTAACAAGGAAGCCAACGAGACTTGTTTCCAGAATTGGGCGGGCGATTCTCGTTCACCAAACATCGTCAGTGTGGCAAACAATGTTCGGACAGCTAAATCATTGATCCTACGGTAGTTTGACAACAAAATCGTGCGTCGCAACAGCAAATGACAGATATCCGCAATCTTCTCGTAGTCACTGGGTGAATAATACGAGACCATTTCACCCATCGTGTACGAGATGGGCTTGTGCAGTTCATAATAATCGTCTTCTTCCATATACGACAAGGTTTCACACATGCGTACGGCAATGAACAGAGACCATGTCAAGTTGATTCTGTCCAAACTGATTGGGTCATTGTACCAGGCGTTGATTCCCAAGAAATCCTCCAATTCGTCTGTTTCATCACCATTCTCCTCACCAACGTCTTCCGCATCCTCGTCACCATTGTGGTCTTCCACGTTGTGAGATGCATGGGCACCGGTTGAACGCGACCCGCGTCCATTGCGAGCGGATGTTGTCTTGGTAGTTGACTTGCGTCGCGAAACAGCTTTGCGGGCTCGTTCCCGTTCCCGTTCTGCTTGAGCTGCCTTCGCAGCTTCTTCATGTTCCTTCACCGTCCCATGTGCATTTTCTTCGTCCGTATAGGCAGCACGTATCAGACACAGATTCTGGCGGAATGCACCCGTATACAAGAGAACATTGTGATACTTCTCCCCAAAGACAGAGCATACCAGGGGCAACGTCACATTGGGCATCAACGTGAATTCGTGGGCATTGTGGAAGATCGGTGCATTTCCCACCAAACTTTCAATTGTACTTTGAATCAACATGTGCATCATGGAAAATACTGGCTGGAAAGAACCAATGTTGATATCCCAATGGGCAATGGTGCGAATGGTGTACCCCAACCGGTAAAAAAGATGGTATTCACACACTTGAAAAGCTTGAATCGGAGAAACACAATTGATTTTCCGCGTCTCCAATGCCACAAACTCCAGTAGCATACAAGTATGAAACAAATGAAAGATACAGGACTCACTCTCACGAATCAATTTCGCAGTGAACAAGCTTCCCACAATTTCCACGATCCGATGAAATTCTTCGACGTCCAGTTCTCGTGCAGCTCTGGAACACATGCTGAACCATACCAATCCCATATAACGCTGATCAAACTCTTGTAAGGCTTCCATCGAAAAGACTGGTAACTCCACGAAGTACGGTACCAAGAAAAACATCGCCGAATGCTTCAAATAGAATTCGATAAACATTCTTTCGCTGAGGGCGCTGTTCGCGAAATTTTTGATAAAAGAGACGTCGCCAAACAAAGCACCTAGCCTCTCTTCATCGTAATCTAAGAAATAATGAAAAATCGATTCGTTTTCGTCCAATTCTTGCTGACGTTCGATTTGGTTGTAGGGCTCCACGATCCAGTCGAAGAGATCTTTCGCATTGGAAAGTTTGACCAGATGTTGCACTTCAGCATCCACCGATATTTGAGTGATCATGTCTTTCACATACACCAAACGTTGGAAGTAGTCACGTTGATTGGTGTTGCGGAGAAGAGTCATGTAACGATGAACCCAAGCGCTGTTTGGTGTAATTGTTGGATGGTGGGCGACCAAATGTTCGTCATAATCCAACAGCGTTCCACGCCAAGAGCAACCTGCAGGAGCTGCTGATGCCTGGGTCTCAGTAGCAGCTACTTCATCGGCTTCTGTGGTTCCTTTCGATGCTTTACGTCGACCACGAGATTTCTTTGGAGGCTCAACCGGCGACGGAGTCAGCTGTTCCGTTGATGCACCACCATCTTGTTCAAGCAGATACGGCATAACCTTGCAGGGACACATCATTTCATATCCCCGCAAAATATTTTCACATTTCCGATCGCGATGAATGTATCCTGTAATGTTCTGCAAGTAGTGGTCATCCTCATCGTCCTCCTTGAACCAAGGATTTTTGCAGCAAGGACATTGCGGTCGCTGTTGGGCGGCCGAAAACCAATAGGTCGCGATACAGGCTTCACAAAAAGATCGATCACACATGTTACATGACGTAATCGTCCGTGCTACATCGAAACAAATCGAACATAGCAGTTCATTGGCGATATCTTTGTCGACGAAACAATCAATAGGATATCCTTCCCCAAGCATTTCTACTCCAACTGAAGTTCAACCGACAAAACAAAGCAACTCTTCTTGGACTAAATCAAAGAAGAAGTTGTGGTGACTCTCTCGTAGCGTTCATACATTCAGTATTTCAATGCCAGAAGCAGGGGAAGAAGACGAGAAGACGAGAAGTGGCTTGTGAAGCAGACATCATCTGTACAAACCTATACGCTTACTAGACAACACACTAACATAGTAATATGCAAGATATACGTGCAATATCTTTCCCACTCTCTGGTCTTGTGGTGATTTCTCCAGCAGATTGCTGGGAGCAGAGCAGCTCTTCAAAGTATGTATGTAACTACGATTAGCGGATGTTGATTGCCTCTCACATCTAAAATCTGCGACTCATTTACTCAGTGGGACCGTAGTTTGGCGTAGTTTTTATCGAACTGTGGACCTTTATTCAAAAATGGAAGTGGACAAGTTTTTGAGTTTGCCGGATTCTCTGTTGGTGGAAATCCTATCGCAATGGGGTTCGTTGAA
>SMOI01000781.1:0-10980 GCA_008000375.1 Poteriospumella lacustris | reverse complement strand
TAAAAAGATCCGAACCACCAACAGTGGCGATATCATTTCACCGTCGCCTCAAGCTGATCAAATAGATATAAACGACAGCGCCTGACAAGAAGTCAATTGACACACTCTCTCTTGATAATACTCTACAGAAAATTGGAATCAATAGAGTTGCTCTGGTTTGTTACTATTTTTTTCTGTGTTGGAGACGGGGAACGAGAGCGCGCATCCCGCATCGATTGCTGAACTGCGCGGCGCCGCGCAATCGAACAACCTCCGCCGTCCACAACACGAAACGGTCGACCTCCTACCCTCCACCACAAACAGCAGAACCTCCTATCGAGTCGATATCAGCATGCAATACCATACAGAGTAATTAATTTGACATAAATTAAATTTGATTTTGATATACAGAGGGCACTGATCAGAAGAAAGATTCACCGTATAGCGGTAGGAGAGGAGGAATAAAGAGAAAACACACGACGACGAGGACGACCTAACAACTACAACTGGTGGGATTCGGAGGCAACGACATGAGACTGCGTAGAAGATTGAGAACCTGCTGGATATTTCCCCAGAGATGCTTCTGCATTGGCTCGAGCCCGTGCAAGCAGCGCCTTCTGAGCTAAGGTGGTGTTTTCCGTTTGTCCATTCCACGCTCGCAGACATGAATACTGCAACGCGCGGCCAAAGGAAAACGAAATTGCCCAAGGGCCTTGCCGAGCAACTCGATTGATAGCGTCGAGATAGACTGATGCATCTTCTTCAGAGAGTCCACCAGAAAGGAAGGTGATACCGGGGACAACGACAGGTACAGTTCGTTCCAACGTGCGAATGGTGAATTTGGCGACGTCTTCAGGCGACGCGACGGAGGCAGATAAGCCTGGTAGAGTCATCGACGGCTTCAGAAGAGAGCCTTCCAGGAATACACCATTGTCATTAAGGGCTTTATAGACTGTTGATAAGACTCTCTCTTGTACTTCTGCAGCTCGTTCGATAGTATGGTCGCCATCCATGAGGATTTCAGGTTCCACGATTGGTACTAACCCGGACTCTTGAACAGCACGTGCATATCGAGCAATACCCCAGGCATTCTCCTGAATAGCTAATGGCGTGGGACACGTTTCTGTTATCTGAAAGACTGCTCTCCATTTTGCAAATCTGGCACCATTCGCGTAGTAAACCGCTGCGCGTTCCTTCAGTCCATCGATGCCCGTACACCTGTGACGGAAAAGTCTCTAATAATGACACGAATGATGACAAGAACGATGACGGCCTTTACCATGTCTCAATAGGGTCTGCTCCAGGCAATGGCTTCAAGCCCGTATCCACCTTAATGCCTGGAATCATTCCTTCGCCACGAAGGATATCGACGAACCGTTGACCACCATACGACTGTTGGTACAAAGCTTCTTCGTAGAGTATCACACCGGAAATATACTCTGCGAGCCGTGGAGTTGTAAAAAGTAGTTCGCGATACTTGCGACGATTCTCTTCCGTGTTTTCGACATTGATACCCTTGAGACGCTTTCCTATGGTATTGGTCGACTCATCTGCTGCCAAAATGCCTTTTCCTATACAAACGGTGGCCATATCGATGAGACTCCCGCAGGCTGATGATAAACAACGACAAATAAGCATCAGTACCCGGTGAAACAAGAAACGAGGCTGTCCGAGCTAGCTCTTCTGCATGATCTCTGATTGTCATAGACAACTTAGAGGCAAATGCCAGTTTTCGGACATCTCTCCAAGTGGTTCTTTGGAATGAGAAGGCTGGGTTCGGAATAACTATTGAAACAATGATCAACACTAAGATCAATGCATTCGGGGCTCTCATCGTTGTTGCTGGGACGGTTTTCTTCGAATTCCCAACAACAAAGAACATTGCCCAGCTCAGAGGAACAGATACAACAGCACTTGCACAACAATCAACGATTTACGATACGATTGCACATACAAAAGCTTACACTTGTCTCATGAATGAAAACAAGGCATGTCTTTGCATGTCTTTGTTACGTCAATGTGAGGCAAAGAGAAGACAACTCAAGAAGAAGAAGGTGGTCGACGACGTTGTTTGGTTGACGACGAGCCAACCGTCTGCGGTGGTGGACGCCGTCGTCGCCATGTCCATGTGCCGCCAGGCAGCACGACGACGACGACGACCGACGACGACGACGACGACGACGACGACGACGACGACGACGACGTGTGCGGCTGGGCTGCTGCTGGGCTGCTGTTCTTTTACATACAGCAGCAGTGCCATCAGCTTAGGCCTTACGAGGGTTACGGAGAGGCTGAAAGCTACTCGGTCGCAACACATTGGTCAGCGAGAATGACAGCAGATCGGGACCTGTGCACATGCGGCATTCGGCGTGGCCGCAGAAATAAGGGAGAACAAAAACTAGTTGTTTTCTTTTACTCTTGTTTGCATATGATCCATATGTACTATAGGAAGGTTTGAACTACCAGGGGAAACTATGACAAATTTTCAATTTGATTGAAGGCTACTTCACGAAATGTAGGGAAAACCACCAGCAACGAATGAGTTGTATGTATTGAGAGACAGCGAGACAAGTACGCACGCCGTGAGGGGATCAACGAGGCATTTAAATGTGGATATTGAGTTGAGAATCACCAGAGTAAGGGAAAGTATCAACAGAGACCCCGCAAGCAAATTCGTTTTGCGAGCCTTGCCACATGTCCACCGAAGTTGGCTGCAAAACGTTGTTGGTGAAACTCAAGTCCGCCATGGCTGGCAGCTCATTGCAGTCCTTGACGGGTCCTTCAGGGTTATGTTCCAGTGAAACGAACGCCCAAGGAGCAAAGTATTGAGAGGAAAACGACAAGGATTGTGTAGGACCCTTTGCAGTAATATCCGTAATGTTCACACGATACTGGTAAGAATTCAACGAGCCACTGACTTGCTCGATAGTTCCAAGAATCTTGTGACCAGGTTCAGTATCCACAGGCTTCGTGAACAAACATTTATTCGTGTTGGGGTTGCACATCACAGAAGAAAGTGTCCAACCTTTTGAAGTGCCAAGCATCCAAGTTCCTGTAGACAACACTGGCTGCAAAATCCAGTTGTAAGGAACGGGATCATAGGAAGCCTGCAAGGCATTGAAGATAGCCAAGTTAGAACCAGATTTTTTCGGGACAGGAGGGACTTCAAACACTGACGAGAACAACGTGAACCCATTGCTTGTGGGCGACAACGAGCTTTTGAAATACCAAGCCAGCCATTGTTGAGGTAGGCTGCTTTTCTTTCCTTGCAAGTTCACGTGTTCGTAAGGAATAACGGTTGTTTTTTCCTCACCAAAGTGCTTCACTTCCAAAGAATTGTCTTCACGTTGGAAAATGTGCGTGCCCGATTCCACTTCCAACTCAAACTTCGAGGCCGATGAAAGCATCGCAAAAAATGCCATGATCACCACGAAAACACTCAAAACGTAACCCGCTGTCATATTGCTCTTATCCTCAATGCGATAAAATTGTGCTCTAGTTAATGTCTTGGCTTCGATTTTTCTTCGAAGCCACAACAAATGGCGACTCATTCGAAAGAGCGTACAATAAGTGACGCATCAAAAGGGCTCATAGGGGATCAAAATTGTAAAGACTGTACTTGTTGTTGTGGTGATCATCATCATGTTGGATGTGGAGTTGATTGGTTTGACCACAACGGTGGCCAGAAAGAACAGGTCCTCTCTCGCCACGCAGTTGAGTCTATTTCCACACACTTTCGTTTGTTTTCTCATATCCTTCTGAAAGTATGCAGTTCACACTCCCTTCCAACCTTGGCTCGAAGTCCGCCTACTGGCTATTTGTTGCCTTTGGTCTTGGTGCAGCCGTCACGTATTTGTATAGCCCTCCAGTGACCATCGAGTCTTCTCAGTCTCGCCGCAACAAAGTCGACAAAGCTTTCTTCCTCGGCGTTACAGTTACCTTCCCATCCCATGAGGACTTGGCAGAATTCAAGCGTTTGTTCCGACCGCTCGCCGAACATGTGGAGAAGTTCGAGTTGGGCACTCTGTCGTACAAGTTGTTGGAGTCGGACAAAGAGCCTCTTCGGATACAAGTTTTGGAGCGCTATCAGGATAAGGACTACTACCTCAATGTGCACAAGACCAGCGCTCCCTTCCTGAAGTTCAGAGAGGAGCTGCAGCATTTGGTGACCAAGGGAGCGGTCATAGCCGGCGAAAGCTATTTGGAGACAGACGTAGGCTTCATCTAAGCTTTGCATCCAAATATCCTAGGAAGAGTGAGAGTTTATTTCAACCACCGACGGGTTGCGGCGATTCCCTCACGTTTTCCTCTCCATTTGTGCACATAATCTTTAACCGTACACCCAGACCGCTCAATGTATGTAATTTACCGTAAATGTCCCTTCGCTACAAAACTCAAAAGTTGTACCATGTATGGATGTTGGACGGACGCAGTTATTTTTCAATACATCGGTATCTCCAAAGGTAGGGCATGTTACAACGATGATGTGAACGAGTCCATTTCTTTCCCGCCCCTCAGAATAGCGAGAAAAAAGTAACATGACAGAGTTACAATGAAATTAAAGGAGCTGTCAACATGAAATTCGACAAATCAAGTGATCGGCTGCTAATGACAAAATTGAGAATGCTGTTTCTGGAAGAGCCAATGGGAGACACAGAATTAGATGAAGCCTACGTCTGTCTCCAAATAGCTTTCGCCGGCTATGACCGCTCCCTTGGTCACCAAATGCTGCAGCTCCTCTCTGAACTTCAGGAAGGGAGCGCTGGTCTTGTGCACATTGAGGTAGTAGTCCTTATCCTGATAGCGCTCCAAAACTTGTATCCGAAGAGGCTCTTTGTCCGACTCCAACAACTTGTACGACAGAGTGCCCAACTCGAACTTCTCCACATGTTCGGCGAGCGGTCGGAACAAACGCTTGAATTCTGCCAAGTCCTCATGGGATGGGAAGGTAACTGTAACGCCGAGGAAGAAAGCTTTGTCGACTTTGTTGCGGCGAGACTGAGAAGACTCGATGGTCACTGGAGGGCTATACAAATACGTGACGGCTGCACCAAGACCAAAGGCAACAAATAGCCAGTAGGCGGACTTCGAGCCAAGGTTGGAAGGGAGTGTGAACTGCATTCTTCAATGCACTGTAAATGGACGTCCCGCGTAAAATATAAAATGCGAGTTAATTTTTCAAGACCGAAATTAACTCGATTCGTTTGAGATTTGTGAATGCAGTGATGCAATGATGGATGCATGATTCAAGAGGAAAGCAGAAGAAGAAGAAGGTGAGAGGACCAGGAAGAGGTTCTTGCAAACACATCAGCGAAGCAGTGAAGCAGAGTGGAAAATGGAGACACAAAATCGTAACGGACAAGTACTTTTTGCGTCGTTTCTCATACCTTATACATTGATTTATTAGCTTCGACTCTAGTACATGAAGCGTATTTGGGATTCCTTTGTCCTCTGTACAGCATCTGGGTGCGACTGGGCGTGGTTTGAATTCAAGTCGCTGCTGCTCGCAAGAGAAGCTGTGTTGAATCCCGATTGCTTGCGACGGTCGCTCGTTCTCCACGATCTCCCGGTATATATAACTCATTGAACGATCCCCGTGATTTTCCACTCGCGTATTCCTTTTTCTCACGGAAATAATGGTCAGTTTGTCCATCGGTGCGATCGACAATATTCTCAGAGGCAATCCGGCTCCGGAAGGACTCGTTGTTCAGGTGCGACGCGTTATATGCGCCCAGATGTAGCCTTCTCTGATCAAAGTGATGGTGTTTTGCATGGGATTGTACAGATTCTTGACATCAAGGCGATGACGAATGGACGCTATCGGTGCGTGATTTTCGATGGCGCGAAGCAAATGACGTCGATGCCGGCGTCGCAGTTGTCGGAGTCGTTGCAAGGCGGGCAAATCGTGGAGAACTCGATAGTGCGCATGGGCAAAGTGCAGTCGTCCGATGTGGGTAACGCCAAGTACGTCGTGTGTTTTACGGAGATGGGCCGGTTCGGGAGACGCGAGATCTAACCGCGATATGGTGGATGTGTGTGTTTCGCTGCTGCTGTTGCTGTGTCACAGGGTCTTGATCGTCTTCGACTGGGAAGCCATCGGTATGGGCAACCCCGTGAATCGCGCCGGCGCGACGTCCGCGCCAGCTCCGGCGGCGGCTCCTGTCGCCGCGTCCGCACCGGCGCCTCCTCAATACGGAGCGTACGGCGCGGCTCCTGCCGCACCGTCGTATGGCGCTCCGGCGGCCCCGTCGTACGGAGCAGCGCCTCCCGCCGCCCCGGCATACGGAGCTCCGGCGAGCAACCCGTATCAGTCGGCGTCGTATGGCGCGGCACCCGCCGCGAACCCGTACGCGAACTACGCGTCGAACCAGAGCCGCGGCGGACCCGTGGTGAAGGAGGACCTGTCGAACGCAAACATCATTCCGATCAGCGCGATCAACCCGTACAGCAACAAGTAAGTGAGCGCCGCCATCGATGACGACCAGCGATGACGACGACAGCGCGTGATGTGACGACCGACGTGGGTGTGGTGTGCTCGTGCAGGTGGACGATCAAGGCGCGCATCACGGCGAAGGGCGAGATCCGGCGCTGGTCGAACGCGCGTGGCGAGGGCACGTTGTTCTCGATCGACCTGCTGGACTCGCAAGGCGGCGAGATCCGCGGCACGTTCTTCAAGGACGCGTGCGAGAAGTTCTTCCCGCAGCTGGAGGAGGGCAAAGTGTACACGTTCTCCGGCGCCGTGGTGAAGGCCGTGCAGAACCGCCAGTACTCGAACTTGAAGAACAACTACGAGCTGACGTTCAACGCCAACTCCGAGATCCGCGCCGTGGCCAACGACGCCGGCATCAAGGCGCAGCACTACAGCTTCGTGAAGATCGACAGCATCAACATGACGGAGCCCAACTCGACCATCGACGTGATCGCGGTGGTGAAGCACGCGACGGACGTGAGCGAGATCATTTCGCAGAAGATGGGCGGGCGGCAGCTGTTCAAGCGCGACCTGACGCTGATTGACGAGACCGGGTGTGAGATCAAGCTGACGCTGTGGGGCGACCGCGCGCAGGCCCAGTACGACTGGGCGTCGAAGCCCATCGTGGCGTTCAAGGGCGTCAAGGTCGGCGACTACGGCGGTCGGTCGTTGTCGACGTCGCAGTCGTCGGGCATCGCGGTGAACCCGATGATCGATGAGGCGCACGCGTTGAACCAGTTCCGCGCGGCGTGTCCGAACGGAGAGATTCCCGTGGGAGCGTCGCTGAGCAACAACCCCGGCGGCTCGACGAGCGCGGGCGACCTGATGGAGCGTCGCAAAACGACGTCGTCGATCAAGGACGAGAACCTCGGCATGCACGACGACAAGCCCGACTACATCACCATCAAGGCCACCACCACGTACATCAAGCACGACAACGACTGCTGGTACCCGGCGTGTCCTGGCGAGAAGTGCAGCAAGAAGGTGACGCAGACGACGGACGGCACGTGGCGGTGCGAGAAGTGCGACAAGTTCTATCCCTCGGTAAGTGTCTGACGGTGCGGGCGCGTCTCGACGTCGGAGTGTGCTCACCTGTGGCGTCTGTGCTGTCGTGTTGTTGTCTGCGTTGTACAGTGCCATTACCGATACATCATGAGCGCGGTGGTGGCTGATCACACGGGCGGCACGTGGATCAGCTTGTTCAACGAGACGGCGGAGAAGCTGCTGGGCGTACCGGCGGAGAAGCTGCACGAGTTCCGCCAGAACGGTCAAGAGACGGACTACGAGAAGGTCTTCCAAGACGCGCTGTTCAAGACGTTCCTGTTGCGGCTGCGGGTGAAGCAGGAGATGGTCAACGACGAGAGTCGTGTGAAGGCGTCGGTGATGAAGCTCGACGACATCGACTTCGTCGGCGAGAGTCGGATGTTGCTCGAGGCGATCGGTCGCTACGACTAAACGAGCGGGTCGTGTTCGTTGCCTGTGTGCTGGCTGGCTGGCTGGTTTCCCCTTCCCCACCCCCTATCCGTATCGTGTAAAATGTGAAATGTAAAATGTATAAGTCAACGTGCCTTTTTCGCCATCCCTCGGTGTGTGTAGTACAGTGTATACGAGTGTGAGCGTCTGTCTGACTTGTCTCACCGGAGTCTATCGGCCGCTGTGCGGTCATCACCTCCTGGACTGCTACACGTAACACGCAACCAGCTGCCACACACAACACACACGAGACAACGGACGAACAAGAGACACACAACGAGTTACACATATTTTACATCCACGTATCCGCATCACATATAACTACAGGGAGCGAGGCGAAGAGAACCCAACCAACCAACCAACCACGCAGACAGGGCCCATCAGAGACGGACAGACCGACCACTTCCGCTTATTCGTAGCGACCGATCGCCTCGAGCAACATCCGACTCTCGCCGACGAAGTCGATGTCGTCGAGCTTCATCACCGACGCCTTCACACGACTCTCGTCGTTGACCATCTCCTGCTTCACCCGCAGCCGCAACAGGAACGTCTTGAACAGCGCGTCTTGGAAGACCTTCTCGTAGTCCGTCTCTTGACCGTTCTGGCGGAACTCGTGCAGCTTCTCCGCCGGTACGCCCAGCAGCTTCTCCGCCGTCTCGTTGAACAAGCTGATCCACGTGCCGCCCGTGTGATCAGCCACCACCGCGCTCATGATGTATCGGTAATGGCACTGTACAACGCAGACAACAACACGACAGCACAGACGCCACAGGTGAGCACACTCCGACGTCGAGACGCGCCCGCACCGTCAGACACTTACCGAGGGATAGAACTTGTCGCACTTCTCGCACCGCCACGTGCCGTCCGTCGTCTGCGTCACCTTCTTGCTGCACTTCTCGCCAGGACACGCCGGGTACCAGCAGTCGTTGTCGTGCTTGATGTACGTGGTGGTGGCCTTGATGGTGATGTAGTCGGGCTTGTCGTCGTGCATGCCGAGGTTCTCGTCCTTGATCGACGACGTCGTTTTGCGACGCTCCATCAGGTCGCCCGCGCTCGTCGAGCCGCCGGGGTTGTTGCTCAGCGACGCTCCCACGGGAATCTCTCCGTTCGGACACGCCGCGCGGAACTGGTTCAACGCGTGCGCCTCATCGATCATCGGGTTCACCGCGATGCCCGACGACTGCGACGTCGACAACGACCGACCGCCGTAGTCGCCGACCTTGACGCCCTTGAACGCCACGATGGGCTTCGACGCCCAGTCGTACTGGGCCTGCGCGCGGTCGCCCCACAGCGTCAGCTTGATCTCACACCCGGTCTCGTCAATCAGCGTCAGGTCGCGCTTGAACAGCTGCCGCCCGCCCATCTTCTGCGAAATGATCTCGCTCACGTCCGTCGCGTGCTTCACCACCGCGATCACGTCGATGGTCGAGTTGGGCTCCGTCATGTTGATGCTGTCGATCTTCACGAAGCTGTAGTGCTGCGCCTTGATGCCGGCGTCGTTGGCCACGGCGCGGATCTCGGAGTTGGCGTTGAACGTCAGCTCGTAGTTGTTCTTCAAGTTCGAGTACTGGCGGTTCTGCACGGCCTTCACCACGGCGCCGGAGAACGTGTACACTTTGCCCTCCTCCAGCTGCGGGAAGAACTTCTCGCACGCGTCCTTGAAGAACGTGCCGCGGATCTCGCCGCCTTGCGAGTCCAGCAGGTCGATCGAGAACAACGTGCCCTCGCCACGCGCGTTCGACCAGCGCCGGATCTCGCCCTTCGCCGTGATGCGCGCCTTGATCGTCCACCTGCACGAGCACACCACACCCACGTCGGTCGTCACATCACGCGCTGTCGTCGTCATCGCTGGTCGTCATCGATGGCGGCGCTCACTTACTTGTTGCTGTACGGGTTGATCGCGCTGATCGGAATGATGTTTGCGTTCGACAGGTCCTCCTTCACCACGGGTCCGCCGCGGCTCTGGTTCGACGCGTAGTTCGCGTACGGGTTCGCGGCGGGTGCCGCGCCATACGACGCCGACTGATACGGGTTGCTCGCCGGAGCTCCGTATGCCGGGGCGGCGGGAGGCGCTGCTCCGTACGACGGGGCCGCCGGAGCGCCATACGACGGTGCGGCAGGAGCCGCGCCGTACGCTCCGTATTGAGGAGGCGCCGGTGCGGACGCGGCGACAGGAGCCGCCGCCGGAGCTGGCGCGGACGTCGCGCCGGCGCGATTCACGGGGTTGCCCATACCGATGGCTTCCCAGTCGAAGACGATCAAGACCCTGTGACACAGCAACAGCAGCAGCGAAACACACACATCCACCATATCGCGGTTAGATCTCGCGTCTCCCGAACCGGCCCATCTCCGTAAAACACACGACGTACTTGGCGTTACCCACATCGGACGACTGCACTTTGCCCATGCGCACTATCGAGTTCTCCACGATTTGCCCGCCTTGCAACGACTCCGACAACTGCGACGCCGGCATCGACGTCATTTGCTTCGCGCCATCGAAAATCACGCACCGATAGCGTCCATTCGTCATCGCCTTGATGTCAAGAATCTGTACAATCCCATGCAAAACACCATCACTTTGATCAGAGAAGGCTACATCTGGGCGCATATAACGCGTCGCACCTGAACAACGAGTCCTTCCGGAGCCGGATTGCCTCTGAGAATATTGTCGATCGCACCGATGGACAAACTGACCATTATTTCCGTGAAGAAAAAGGAATACGCGAGTGGAAAATCACGGGGATCGTTCAATGAGTTATACAGTATCTTGATATTCGAAATCCGTCATGGCGGGGAAATAAAAAGAGTCGCTGGACGGCAGCAGTCACTTGAATTCAAACCATACCCAAACCGTACCCAAAGTTACACAAATCTCTGACCCCCATAAAATCTCAGACACACCCAGAACTTCCTAAATACTTTTTCGTGGAAATCCGAGGGAAAAACAAAAACGAAACCGACGAAACGGCTGAGTGGTGTGGTGCTGATGTTGCAGTGGTGCAGCTTCCCACTGCCTTTTTTCAGTTGGACTGTCAAAAGATACACATCACAAACCAAAC
>SMOI01000780.1:0-10993 GCA_008000375.1 Poteriospumella lacustris | reverse complement strand
AAATAATGAGATAAGGGATGGTTGCGGTCCTTTTTGGAAGCAACACCTCCCACTTGAATGATATAGTCACTGGCACTGGCTTTACGGACAACGCTTGCACCTTGAAAAGGTGCAGCACTCAACCGCGCATATACACCCGCTTCAAACATTGTCCAATCACAGAATCAAATGGGGTCGCTATTTCTCTCTCTCTCTCTCTCTCTTTCTCTCCTCGGCACCTTTTGATGTCAATCACTAGACAATCTATTGACTGTCGAATATATACGTTTCTCTTGTGAATGAGGATGAGAACTACTGCATAAACCATAAAGCGAAGAAGGACAGTGGTTCATTTGACTTGTCGGTCACTTGCGGCGGCGGTCACTGTCACTCCAATCACGAGAGTGAAACGGTCCAACGGTTACAAAAACGGACGACCCGCCGCTGTGCGCTGCTTCTTCGCCGGTTCGTTGCTCCTTACTGTAGATGTTGTTCCGCGTAGTCACACGCAAAATGCAGTCGTCTCGACCAATTGAAGTGTAAAGAAAGTCGTTACAGGAAAGAAACTAGTATAAACGTCCTGGAGCAGTGTCATCACTGGACCAATACCCGTGTACAGTGTACCACTATTGAATACGATGGCGATGGCGATGGCGACCATGACGACGACCTCTGTCAATCCTCACACTACAGGGGCAAGAAACAGATCTCTTCGTTCGCCAACCGCATCGATCCCATCGTCTCGTGATAGGTCTTCCATCGTGTCGATAGCTGCTGCATCGACTGTTGCAGCTCTTGAAAGTCCGGCATTTCCAAGGGAATGCGAACTTCACTTCCACGAAGAACCGCCGAGGCGGGGCCCGTGCGATACGTGGCCTTCACCACCGGTAGCGACTCCGCCTGGTGCACTACCCCCGAGCGTGCCACACCACGTGCGACGGCACTTTGCTTCGACAGCACTTTGATGATCACGACGGGGCGATCCGCCCCGGCCTTCATCGCCGCCGGCGACGCGGTCGTCTTCGTGCCCATCGCCGAGGGGACGTAGAAGCACAGCAACGGTTTCGCAAACTTCTCCATCACATACAACGACAACCGCCCCACCAATTGCACAATGCTCAAATGCAACGGCGCGACGGGTCGCATCGGCGACGGTGGATCGCGTACCGATACATCGATGGTGTGCCAAGCGAATTGTAGATGATTCACTGCCGCCAGGGGAAATTCATACTCACGGACGTCGATCTCCGCTTCGCCATTCGCCTCCGCCTCGCCCGCGGCGGCGTCATCATCCAACGCCGTGAGATCAATGCGGGCATCGCCCAGCCAGGCATCACACCGACGACAGCGAATGGCACAATAATCCGTGTTGATCATGCTCACGAAGAGACGCTGCACCCAAGCATTCCGTTGAGTCGCCAACGGCGGGGGCAACGTCTTGTTGGTCATGACGGTGGCCCCCGTGACGGTGAACAGATCATGCAGCGATTGACTCTCTTTGCAGACCAAACGAAACGGCGTGGTCGTCTTCTTGGACGAAGACGAAGACGAGGACGAAGACGAAGACGAGGACGAGGCTGAGAGGGAGCGGAAATGATCGCGATGCAACCACGCACTGGTCAAACCGCAGTACAAGCGCTGTGGTTTCACCGCCAAGTCTTCACATTGCAGCGACATACACGAGGCATCTTCGCAACAGACGAAATCATAGAGCATTTCATTGAAAATACCCGTGGGCAGTGGGTGAATACTCGTGATACTACTACGCGGCGGGTGTGCATCCGCCGCCGCCGCCGCCGTCGTCGTATCGGTCGCATTGGTCGTGGCCTCAAAGAGCGCCGCGGTACAGAAGCTACACGTCAGCGACGTGATCGATGGCTCTGCTGCTGCAACTGTAGCCGTAGTACGGAAATAGTCCGACAACTGGAAGTACTCGCGACACGAGGCATCGATCAAGGACAAGGGGTCCGTCGTCGGTGCAGGTACCATCGCAGGACGCGTGTCGTCGTCGCCACCGCCATCGCCACCGCCGCCGCCTCCTCCGTTGGCAGTGGTCGAATACAACTGATGGTTGATCTGCACCGCGATGCTGTTCGATCCATCGGCATTGTGGACGATGGAGACGTCGGAATACGACCAATCGACGTCCTCCCATCGCCAGAGCACCAGGTTACGCCCCGTGACCGTCGGTAACTCCACCAGAACGTACTCGGTGCTCACGGCCGCGTAGTCCACATCGCCGCTACCGCCGCGGCCACTGCTACTACTGCTACCACTGCTGCGGGACGTGGTTGGTAAGATGTAATCAAACTCGATGGCCAAGCGACACGTCGATGACGGTGACGGTGACGGTGACGGTGACGGTGACGGTGACGGTGACGGTGACGGTGACGGTGACGGTGACGGTGACGGTGGTGCGGACGACGCGGTGCTGGGCACCGACTGCAGCCAAGCCGAAGCTCGGTTGATGGAGACCGCCACCGCGGCCGGGGTCGTTGTCGTCGAAGCCACCTCGGTGGGCGGGGTGAACTGCACCAGCAGCTGTAGCTTGCCGATCTGTTGCAAATGCTCCACGAAGACGGTCGTCGCCCGAACAGTAGGTACGATGGGAGTGGCTTTGCGTCGTGACAGGTGTAGCGAGCGCAAGGTCGGCGGTAACGAAGCAGCAGCAGCGGAGGAGGAGGAGGACAACGACTTGGGAAGGTCCGGCGGGCCTGGGGATACGCGGGCTTTGACGGCGAACGATGCCGTCGATGCCAGGCGCAATAACACAGTCCGTGCGATCTCGTTCCCCGCCACGGAGGCTTTCTTCTTCGTCGTCGTCAGTTTGCGTACGTACGAGAAATGGAAGATACCCGCGTAGGTCGGTAGCTCGACCGTGATCTCTCCACGCCACAGCGACGATGGACCCTTCGTTGAGGAGGAGGACGAGGAGGACGCGAGCCACGTCTGACACACCTCTGGGATGCCGCTTTCAGCCGTACCAGCAGCACTTGTAGCCGCAGCTGTTGCCGCAGCTGTAGCCGTAGCTGTAGCAGCAGCGTCTGGTGAGATCTCGGTCGGTGGATTGGTGTACTCGAAGACTTCGAAGCAATTCTCTTGGTCACTGTAGTACCGATGGTCATCGTCTTCCTCTTCCTCTTCCTCTTCTCCCTCCTTCTGCTTCTGCGTCTCCTTTTCCTTCTTCTGCGTGTCACTCATCACCAAGCGAACGGCGTCGTCCTCGTCCCAGGCGCCCCAGATCCAATACTGCAGCGTCACCTTCTCCTTCGCCCGGTAGACGGCGTCCTTTGGCGACCGACCTCTGGCCCCCGTCAACGGCGGCGTGGCGAGTGTCAAGAACACACGTGTTTGGTGCGTTGTCTCCTCGACGTTGTACACCTGCGATACGGCGACGTAACGATCGCTGTCGCCTGCCGATACCACACACTCCGCTGGTAGACTCGTCGTCGGTGCGGCAGTGGCGGTGGCGGTGGCTCCGTTCCGCATCGCATCGATTTCCGCCATCTCGGACTCCTCCTACGCCACCACCACCACACCAAAACAATGCACACACCGTCAGCTTCATGTTTACACACACACACACACGAAGCGCGGTAAAAACACCCACCGGATTGGCGCCTTGGAGCTGCTCGTCCAACAGTTCTTCCTTCGCCGCGTCGACCATTTGCACAATCGATTTCTTCACCAACGATGACTCCGTTTCGCGATCATGAATCTTGACCAATGAATACAGATAGAGGCTCTTGCCGTTGCGCCCGGGGACTTCTTCACAGCGATGACCCTGTTGCCAGTTCGAGATCGGATGACGCGTCGACATGCCCGTTTCGACAAGAAACGTGTACAAGAAATTGCCCACGAGATCGCCAAAGATCGCAGGGGGCATCGTCGTAATGAGGACCAACCGTGCATGCAACGTCATGACCCGCCACATCTCAAAGATGTATTGCATGATGTTGTCGACGTGGGGCTGGTCCGACGTGGCATTGACCGTCGCAATGGCATCGAGCGTGGCCTTGTCGACGACGAAATCAAAGGAATTGTCGTTTTCTCGTTTGAGATTGGTGAGATCACCCTACGTCCATGGCCAGAGAGACAGAGACACAGAGAGAAAGAGAGTGAGCATCGACGGTCGTCAATCCCATAGCCGAGGTGACGCCGTTTGGCGTGTGAGGCGCGACTTACCGCTCGATAGGTGAGTTTCTTGTGTAGCTTCTTGTCGATGGCGCGTTTATTCATTTTCTTGACAGAAGCTTCACTGAAATCAATGCCTACGACTTCTGCTAGTCCCGTCTCTATATGGCAAGTGGATTAAGCACGAGGCGCGTGGAATAAAACAGCAGATCGGGTGTGACTACCAACCTTGAGTGACCAAATCTTCACAAAGCAGTGAATCTCCACAACCAGGTACGAGGACACGAAGTTGTTGCGTTGGTGTTCGCTTCGTAGCGGCCATTTCCTGACGTAAAAACCCTTGAAACGTCGAGTAGTCGAGGTACCAATCAAAGCTTTCTTCCTTCGTGTCGGTCGCTTCGTCGTTAGCGTAACGATTTTCCCAGTAGTCCTTGTCACTGTAGTTGGGAATACTCTTTTGGACATTTTCCCTGTGCAAGCAACAACAGGATGGGATGAGTGATGGGATGAGTGATGGAGTCAGACGCAGCGCAAAATGTCGGTACTTACACAGAGAGCAGACTTTTCTCCACTTCTACGTCCTTTTTCGCCTGTTCATGCTGCTTCTTCATCTTCTCTAGCTCAGCCTTTGCCTTCCGCAGCTCTTCCATCGCTCTCAACAAGTCCTCACTCATTCTCTGGATGATTGCTTAGCGTGTATTCTCTCCCTGGGGTTAAACTTTCACTTTGACACCGCTTTTGACAAGCGAACCAACCCTCCCACAGATTACTACTGTCTATTCACAGCAGCAGCAAGAGTATTGAGCGATGATGTATGGTTTTCCTCCTCATTTTCCAATTGGGTCCACCCGTCGATTGGCAGCGATTCGATGCGACGGCGCTTTCGCGAAGGGAGGAAAGCCGTTTCATTTCGATGTGTCGATCGCGGAGCGGTGATCGCGCGCACGTTGAACGTTGGGGAATGCCACCGCCTGCCATAAGAAAACCATAAATAAACGACGTCTGTTCGATAAACAAACGCGACAAGAGTGACAACATTGTTGCTAAAGAGTGTGTCGTTGTGGTGGTTACTTTTTCCTTAATTTTCTAAAAGGAGACGTGGAGATTTTCAACGGGTAACACAACTACGACACGACGAGCGTGTGAAAGTGAAAAAAATGATGTTGCAAGCTGTGTACTTGGTGCTATGCTGTGCGAGCTTGATGACATTGACTTTGGCATCTGTAGCTTGGTGCCCAAATCGATGCAACGGCAACGGTGTTTGCAATACGAAGGGAAGCTGCCAATGCTTCCCGGGGTTCAATGGGGTGGACTGCAGTCAACGAATATGTCCCAGTGATATCGCCTGGGTTGATTTTCCGCGGCGAAATAATACTGCACATGCACCCTTTACTGAGTGCTCCAATATGGTACGTGAAAATATGCGGATTATGAGCGATGCAAATCGGTGGTGGTAACCGCTGTTCATCTCGTTCGTTTAGGGCACCTGCGACCGGACTACGGGCCTGTGCAAATGCCGCACGGGATTTTCAGGCGCTGCCTGTGAACGACGTAAGCTTCATTTCCAATTGCGACACTTGTTGAAGTCTCAGCATTGATGCCGATGTGTGTGTTTGTGTTTGTGTGTTTGTGTGTGTTTGTGTGTGCTGTTCTCAGTGGATTGTCCGATGGGGCAGACACCGTACAGCAAAGCCAATTTCCTGTATGAAGCCAAGATGTGCTCCGGCAATGGTCGATGTGTATCCTTACGTGAACTCTCCACCTATGAAGATTATACGCAATATTTCGACAATACGGAATACACGGCGTGGGATGCGGACAAGATCTACGGTTGCCTCTGTGACGATGGATGGGAAGGTCCACGCTGTGATCAACGATCATGTCCCAAAGGGATTGATCCACTGAACGATGACCAATCCTCCGCCCCGTTTGAAATCCAATACTTGGAATGCAAATGTGACAACTGCGACGGGGGCATGCACCTCGTCTTGAACAACGAAGTCACCGCGGTCATTCCTTACGATGCGACGGCACCCGTCGTCGCGGAAGAATTAGAAGCCTTCCTCAGCCTTGATCGTGTTGAAACGAAATTGCTGCAAGGGGATGCGATCTGTTCGTCGACCGGCTCCGTCTTGGAAATCAAATTCATCTTACCACGTGGGGCACAAAATCGATTGAAAGTCATCCTGGCCCAGGGCTTACGAGGTCGATCCATTGCGATACGTGCCAAGGGAGAAGAAGTCAAATCCATGTATCGCGGACCTCAATCCGTGGGGAGTACGGTGGTATTGGAGACCTGTAGCAATCGTGGTACCTGTGATTACGATACCGGTTCCTGTGTCTGTCAAGCTGGTTACGAGAGTAGTGATGGCTTAGGCAACGTCGGTACGTTAGGGGATTGTGGCTACATGGCTTCCATGACCAAGATGTATACGTATACCGTTGATGGGGATTCGTATTCGACATATTCGACCTGTCCCATTGATGCTTCGGGGAACAGTTGCAGTGGTCATGGCACCTGCGGCAGTGCCTTTGGTCGTTGTGTCTGTCAAGATGGGTATCAGGGATACGATTGTTCCGAACGCACCTGTGCCTCGGATTATGCTTGGTTTGGCTTGGTCGGTCAAGATCACAAGAGTGTCATTGCGGAATGCAGTGGCGCGGGTATCTGTAACCGGGACACGGGTGTCTGTGACTGTGTCCACGACGCCTACGGGGGTACCGCGTGTGAACAATTGACGTGTGCCAATGATACCGCGACGGGGTTGATCTGTGGCGGACAAGGGGTTTGCTTGCCGATGTGGCATTTGGCCCTGTATGCGTATACACCGGCGAAAGAACTGGCGAATATCTATTACGACACCCCCTGGGACGCCGCCAAGATCTACGGCTGTCTCTGTGAACGTGCTATCTCGGTCGATGGACAATTCGATGCGACGTATCAATCCCTGGGACCGTTCACCGGCCAACGTTCGTATTTCAATCGTACGATGGGTTCCAATGATTCCGAGAGTAACATCGCTGTGAGTAATACCGGGTTGCTGACGGTCGATGATTTCGCACGTTTCCATCGTGGTCCGTATGCGAAAACCGCGACGGATTTCATGGGCTACGTCTGTACGGAGAAACGTTGTCCCACGGGCGATGTACCGACCTTGTACAATCACGCGGCAGAACATCTCTTGCATCACAACGAGATTCAAGAAATGATTTGTCGCGCCAACAACGGCACGTTTCAATTGACCTTTCGCGAGAATACCACGCTACCGATTAGTTTCAATGCCACTGCCTCGGAACTGGAATATCGATTGGAGCAATTGTTCACGTAAGTTTGAATGCACGGCGTCTTCTTTGCCCCCTGTGCCCTGCGCCCTGCGCCCTGTGCCTGTTTAACCTGTGAACTGTGACCTGTGACCTGTGAAATAGGATTGGCGACGTGTCGGTGACGATTTCCGGTGAGAAGTTCTCTGACTATGGCAACGTGTCGACGGTCTGTTCGGCCGAACGTAATACCACTGGTAAGGGAGCGCGCGCACTGCTATCGTCATCGTTGCATCGTTCGTTCATCGTCTCATGGCCTCTACATCTCCATCTACAGTGCTGATTGAGTTTCTCACGGAACACGGCGACCTGCCGATGTTGCAAGCGGACGTGTCGTATTTGGACATGAATGGGGAACACGTCTTTGATGTGATTTACACGGGCAATTTCTTGTTGAACATCACGGAATACCAACAAGGCACGACGCAGGACGTAGAGTGCAGTGGGTTGGGTATCTGTGACTATTCAGTGGGGCAATGCAAGTGTATGCCTGGCTTCGGCAGTAGCAACGGGAGTGTCTATGCCCCGGGGGAATATGGCGATTGTTCATACTTCAATCCTTTGTATACGACCGAGGCCTTGGTCCATGCCAATCGCGGGAATAAAGTCCGTCGCGGATTGGACACCAATGCGTAACACGGTGAAGTGGGAGTGATAATTGAGAGAGTAATTAAACTAAACAAAACCGCGTTCTCACCAATCCATAGAGTGAAAGAAAACAGAAGAACAGACCCTGCATAGATACACGACTCCCAAACGTTCTCATGAGTGGAGCTTGCTAATGCCGTCAAGAAAAAAGAGCTGCACAAGCACAACGGAATGTAGGGGGGGGGCGGCCGTGGGCACCCACCACGTAAACGACATACTATGTACAGGCCACCTAATAATGAGGAGCGCAGGTCACAGAGCAAAATAGCATCAAAACTGTAAATGAGAGATACCGCGATGAAATAGCGCGCGAAGCAGAAGCGGCAGTTGAGCATTTTGGATGGCCCAAACGCCAGCAAACGAAGGCATCTTCAAAGACACTGACTCGTGCGATCACGTCTATGAAAAGCCACCCTAACCGAAGATGAGCATGAGCAAGACTCCTATCAGCGTGACAATGGCAATCATGACCACGAATTTGCCCAACCGGGACAACCGCCGCGGAAAGCACTTCCAACACAATGTCGATAGCCATCCGCTACCTTCGTCGCCCTTGTTGCGCTGACTGGTGCTTCCTCCAAGTAACGTTGCATCTTCCAGGTCTCCTTCATGTCCTTCGCCCAGGGGTTCTGCCACGGCAACATTTTCACCGTAAAGAACGGATCGGGAACTGCTCTGCGACGATGAAACTGTGGCGTTGGGTAAGCTGTCCGCCTGACGCTTCACTGGAAACGTTGCGTAGTTTCCACTCATATCCGTCACCCTCTCAATACACACCAGCCTTCAATTATCCTTCGTATTTGTCTTCTTTGTAGACTTCCCAAATACGCGAGTGTAAAACGCAATCAAAGCGTCGACCAAGTCTGGACTCGTTGTTGGGCCAACGAAATTTTTCGGCCGCGATTTCTACGAGCGTTTCAATTTCTAGCATCAATTTGTGGATGATAGAGATAACCTAAACTGCTTAGCGCGTTTTGCTCAACAGAAGATGCACGTACCAGACTCTTTGGTCTGTAAATACGATTCAACTATTGGCGTACTCAACATGACTTTAACATATTTGTGAAAGATGCGTAAAAATCCAATAGATTGAAACTGCGAAAGTGGATAGCAGCTGAGTTGCTGACGGCAACAAGCAAATCACCGCGCCCACGAGTCGTCGTCTTTTCCACGTGGATGTTATGGGAGGCATCAGCGTAGACCTTGATTGGCTCGCTGTTTGGAACATATATTTAAACTTAACTGCCATAGTAACAGCTTGCAAGAAGGATACATCCTTTTTGCAGCGATACACTTGTAAACATTGTAAAACACTAGAATCCAGCCTCTGCGATGGCACATCGCGTGACATTTTTCATGCACATCACTGCGGTAGATGCACGACGTATGTATCATTGAACATTTGGAAGACGCACAGGCCCTGTGTTCTGTTAGCATATACAGTCGGAACGGAAGAATGCTTGTTCTTTCAGTGACGCACAGTAGTTAATTGTTTGGGTTACAAGGTAGGTCCAACAGCGAACGCCGTGGCAGTCTGACCAAAGATCGTCCTCGTCGTATCTCCGAGGGGAGCGAGACACGAGTCGTACGGTACTGAGGTAGAGGATACCGCCGGCCATCCTCTGAGACGCAAGGGAAGGTTTTTTTCATATCGTTTCGGGAGGCAAAACACAATGGAAGAGGGGTAAGAAATGACGAAAAGGGATGAAGGCACACACATACAGCACGCTGGGTCTGGGAGCTCTCAGCGCACTGTAACGGCGGCATGGGGGGATTGAGGCGGAGAAGAAACACAAAACAACAAACACGTTGCAAACATCACACAAATAGAGATAAAAAGAGAAACGCAAATGCCAGGCAAGAGGTGCTCGCCTTCGACGCTGCGGAGGGGCAGACGGGAGGGGGGAGGGCGAAGACGAGCAGGAAATGGGGGCATTCGATTATGCAAACGACAACGTCTGACGAGAAACACTGGGGAGGAGGGGGGAAGAAAGCCACCGCCATTCCGTTGCGTCACGTCAAGCCATCGGGATCAGACAGTGAGACGACTGCGCTCATTGACCGTAGGGAGCGATCAACAAGAAGATTTCGAGGGGGGAGGAAACACAACAGCCAAACCGCACTGACCGACGAGCGAGCGCGAACGAACAACGGAACGACCATAGCTTGGTTTCTTTCTATGGTCAGAGACATTGCGTTTGCGATGCCGTAAGAGAGAGAGGGAGGGAATAAAAACAGGTTGATAAGGGGAGGTTCCAATGGAGCGATAACAGAGCATGCACAAAAGAGGCACGCATACAATAGCATATAGGGGTCATGGAACGTTGATCAATAGCGATATAGCGAGGATTTTTGTTTATTTGAACGAGTATGAACACGAGGGGTTAGACCGTCCACGAGGGAATGAGCGCGATCCAACCGCGTGTTTGATATATTGGGGGGGGGGGGGGCATCATTTCATGCCAGTCGAAAACACACAAGACATCCTCAGCAGGTCCGCTGGGGAGATACTCGTGTACTTCGGGAAGAGAGAACGAGGTGGTTTCTACACAACCACCAACCACACACCAACCATGGGGTATTCATTGATACCAGCGAAATGTCAGACAATCGAACAGCGACGGGGGAATGCAATGCGTTCGACAGAGACAGAGAGAGTTTTTTCTTTTCTCTTTTTCAGATTTCTCTGAGTTTTTTCTTCGATTTTTTCTTTTGATTTTCTTTCCTTTTGAAGTTTTTCTTGAGGGTAGAACTGCACAGCCGATCGGCCGCAGGGGATATATATATTCGTGTATTCATATTGATATGTTTTGTTTATAGAAATCGCTGTACCCCCAAAGCGAGTCACCGTCATCCACCACGAACCTGAGGAGAATTAGGTCGCGGCGTAAGCGCTCACGGAGGTACTAAC
>SMOI01000779.1:0-10996 GCA_008000375.1 Poteriospumella lacustris | reverse complement strand
CACTACTTACACTACCTTGAACGGTGTGCGTGCGGCAAACGTACGAACGGGATCATTCCATTGTCGTGTCATTACTTATGTTTATTTCATTCTTCCATCTAAACATGGGCTACAAGAACCACACAATACGTCCAGTGCAAACTTAGATTCCCGTCTGGGATCGACATTCCAATAAATGCGTCCTGACCCTGTGGCCACAGCTGATGTAACCATACATCTTAACCATCCATCCGTCGTAGTAGTGAACTAAAGTTTCTATCGTACATCTCTAACATATATTTAATTTCATAGTTTCTGACATGAATTATGATGAGTAAAGACATACTACTCCGTTTCAAGTTAAACTTCGCAATTTATGAAACGGCTAGTTAGCCCCAAATCGGGTTCGTGTAATCGGTTAAATCGCCCCTTCCTCGAATATTCAAATCGAGAGGAGGATTACAGCGTCTGTATATGATCAATCCGCTGTGGATTGAAGTCATTTTCAACGCGTTACGTTAAGGTGCATCTTGATCTTGCGGGTCAAATCTTGATCGTTTGAGTGAGTGTCGGTGGCCGTTTCAATTCGGAAGTTTCACTTGAAGCGGAGTAGTATAATGATGGTTGAACGCTCTCAGGCGTTATCAAAACGTTCTTGCACTACTGAAGATAAAGTCGTCTTCCTTGCCAAAATCGCCCAGGGAGTCTCGTCCGCCTTCCATGCGGGGCCACATACGACCATGGAGGGATGCATTGAAACAGTCGCATCCATTGAACATGACACCGCGGGCGGTGTAGGCTGGAACCTCGCCAACAGGGTGTATCTCGCCAACAGGTTTGTAATTGACATTGTTGTTGTTTGTCCTCTTTCCTATTCATAGAATTCAGTTGTCATTAGATAGGCTTCCGTAATTGCGGCTTACCGGAGATTTCTGTAATTCGTAAATAGCGCGCCTTTATCAGGATCGCAACACAATCACCGATTCAACCAGAAGACGAAGATGGAAAAGCCGTTTGCAATGATGGAAATACCCGCTGTATCAGCCGAGACGTTCGTAGAACTCGAGTTCAAAGAAACGTACATCTATAAACATGTTCGATCATGCAGGAACAGAACTGGTGACGCTAAATGCCGACTACCTCTATATTTAGCTTATAGTTTCTTAGTTACCATCACCACACGTTCCTCTCCGGCCTCCGTCTGTGGGTTCGTTGTGGTTGATGGTTCTTCCATCACCTGATGTGTAAACACATCTAATTAACCTATCCTCTATTTCTTCTCGTCTGGTTATTACTTCAGTGTTCCTTTTCGGACCTGAAGGTATTGTTAGTGCGCCTTTTCGGACACTAACGTTACCAGCCTTGTAGATCCCAGTGAATAGGTCACTTAGATCCCAAGCTTTTCTAGTGTGTTACCCTTATAACACCACAGTGATCACTACCGTTTTTCGGTAACCAAAACTTCATTTCAATGTCTTCTCAACGTCAGCCTGCTGAGTCTGTGGATGACTCCCTCCAGCTCGATCGTGGGGCCTTGGCCTTTCCTCAGCTGCAGGGAAATACTTCTCAGACCACAGCCGGTCAGAATCGCCAGCTCCTCGAAGGACTCCTGGTGGCGGTCCAGCACTTGACAGACGCGGTTAATCAACGTCTTTCTGTTGCACCAGTGCCAGTGCCAGCTGTCACAGTTTCTGTGCCCGCTGCGCCTCCGGCTCCTGCACCTGATCCAGCGACCATAGCTGTGACATCAGTACCTGCCCGCTCTCCTAGAGATCAATCACCTTCGGTAATCCACACTTCTTCTCCTCATGAGTATACTTTTGAAGAGTTAGGAGCTGGGGCGCATCTGTTCCTGGATACCCCCAATGTTCGGATTCCGTTAGTACGTCGCACATCCCAGCTCTCTGCCATTCCCTTGCAATGGGAACAGGATGACACGGCTGCTTTCCAAACTGCTCAGGCCACACCCCTTGCTCCAGCTACTCCAGCTGGTCGTGCTGTCCAAGTCACTCAAGCAGCTCCTGCGGCTCCTGCGGCTCCTGCGGCTCAAGTGCCTCCAGTACCCCAGGTTGCCCCGGTCGCTTCCGCTGCTCCTACCGCGCAAGCGAGTCAAACTGCCCCGCCTCCGTCATCTGCTCCTGCTCTCCCGAATGCAGCAGCTAATCACTTTGCTGGCTTGGTTTCTGGTCTGACCGCCGGGAATCGTCGACTCTCTCAAACCACTCGAGCAGTGCGTGGTTCTACTGACCTGAGTGCCAACACTCCCACCCAAGTTGTGTTACACCCTCCGAGACACGACATTGAACTTACGAGCCTTTCGGTCAACGCAATCATCAAGTTCGTTACGGATGTGATTGACTACCAGTATCGCTATCGTATTCCCTTGCAAGTGCCTTCCCTGATTCGTCCAGCGATCGTGCGTGAAATCATGGCGAGACATCCACGTCTCAACTATGCCACGTTTCAAGCCCTCGATGCGGATCAAGTCTTCCAACTTCTTCAGTTTGAAATGGCACCCAGCACGCCCTACGAGGTGATCAATCGGCTCGATCGATCTGTGCGCTTCAAGTTGGATGATTCCAAGTATCGCCCTTCTTCGCGTGACTATCGTCCTTTCTACTCAGCGCTTCTCACGTACATACGTGAATTCACCATGGCTTATGACCTCATCACGGGCCTCTTGCCTGCTGATTTGATTCCAAAGCTTTCCACCAAAGACTTGGGTATTCTGAAGGTTTTTCTTTCGAAAATCCCTTTTGAATACGGTTGGCGTCTACACACTGCATACCTGCAGGATAACGTCAATGCTCGTGGCCCCGGCTCAACGTCTATGGCCTCGAACTCCCAGTCGATTACCAATTTTCATCGATACCTTTCCGCGTTCGGTCAATATGTCAACCAGCACTTCAATGTGTATCGTGATTGTCGCACTTTCGAACAATTCTTCGGAGGTACTGCATATCATGGTGGTACCAACACGGCAAGGCCTCGACATCGCACTCAGCATGTGAATGCCATCATGCCTGCTCCAACACTCCTTTCCGAGGACAGTTCCAACTCTGAGGATGATTCAGACCCAGAACCCTACCCGGAAGACATGGTATACCCCGAGCAGGAAGATACTCTTGATGACGGCAACATGTATGCTGACACCGCGGAAACGGCCTTCGTCCCCGCTGCGGCTGATTCCCAACTCTCTTTGGCGGACGCGCGTTCCCAGGATGATGATTTCGTTGATGATCCGGGTAGCCTCAATGCTATTCCCTCGAACACTCCAATTCGTTCGTCTGACAACGCTCACACGCCGTTTCGTGGGTCGCAATCTCCGCGCCCTCCTACACTGCCTCAGCGCAAGCTCACGGGCAGTTCTGGACGTGCGTCATCCCCTTCGACGTCTGCGCATTCAACCATTCATGGCTACGGACATCGTCGTTCTTCAGATACGCGTTACCCAGCGACCGACAAGCGCAAGCCTCGTGCTGCAACGCCCCCAGGTACTTCGCAGCATCCGAACACTCCTCCATGGAAACGTCCCCAATCCCCTTCACACCAGTCTTCTTGACTCCCTGCTTCGCTTAATCAACTAACGTCCCAAAACCCCATAAAAAACACTTCCACATATATCGATGTCTTTTCTTGTTTTTCCAACCCCTCTCATGCCTTGCAAAATTTGTTTTACTCAACGTTCCCCACTGCTTCTCTCCTCACTGCTGTGTATCGTTCGGGTCATATTATTCTTTCAGACACTCACTGCCTGCCCTTTCCCCGTGCTCTTTTCGACACAGGTGCTCTTCATGGCAGTTATATGTCGCAAACATTCTTCAAAAACCACAAAAATATTCTTTCCCCATTTGTTTCTTCCGTCGATACCTGCGTGACGCTTGCAGATAATAAAACAAACATAAAAATTTCATCGGTTGCTTCCCTTCCAGTTTCTTTTCTTGACTCGTCGGATGTTTCTCATTCCGCCACGACTCGTTTCTTCATTTTCCCCATGACTGATAATGATCTCATCATCGGTCTCCCTGACATTCTTTTCAGCTTCGGCTCTCTTTTCTTTTCCATGCTATCGGATGCCATTGATTCGGTCCCATCGCATGCGTTGTCTTCTATCCCTTCTCATCGTTTACCCACCACTGATCCCTGGACCACTCCTCATTTGGATGATGCTCCTGAGGACATTGATACCCCTTTGCCGTGCAATTTTTCTTATGCCTTGTCATTCATGGAAATGTCTCATGAAGCGGCCGTGCAAGAGTATCTTTCTCTTATTCCCTCTCATGTTCATCCTGAATTTCTTGCATCCACCCCACTTTTGGATTTGCTCCACACTAAGGGTGTACGAGTCTTCGTCCCTCAGAATTGGCGAGGTATCAAAGCCCCTCCAATTGAACTCCAGTGGAAGGAGGGTATGCCCACGTCGCTCAAGCCACGTGCTAGATCAATCAATCCGAAGATCTTTGAATCTGCCAAAGTGGAATTCAATCGTCTTCGTCAATATTTCTATGCTCCATCCGATTCGCCCATTGCCTCTTGTCTTGTTATTGCACCAAAGGCCACCTCGCCTTTTATTCGGATCTGCGGTGACTATGTCGAGGTTAACAAGTACGTTGTTATTCCTCAAGTCCCCATACCCAATGTGCAGCAAGAACTGGAGAAGATGTTAAACTTCACTGTCTTCGTCGATCTTGATTGGGTGAACTCTTTCCACCAGTTCCGATTGGCTGACAAAACTTCTTCGCTTCTGTCTGTCCAGACCCCATGGGGACTCTTCAGACCCAAGTTCATGCCTGAAGGTGTGGGCCCCGCTTCTGGTATACTCCAGAATGCGGCTCGCGAGTTGTTTGCCGATTTCTCCGACTGGACTATTTCAATCTTCGACAATCTTCTTGTCTTGGCTCATGACTACGAAGACGCATATCGCAAGCTTGAACTGATTCTTGATCGTTGCATTGAACGCAATGTTTTCCTCAAGTTCTCCAAGTCATGGTTGGGTTTTGACCAAGCCAAGTTCTTTGGATACATCGTTCGCCATCGGCGCTACGAGCTTGATAAGGAACGCAAGGATTCGATCACTTCAATCCCGTTCCCCACGACCCTCAAGAAAATGCAACAGTTCCTTGGTGCGGCGATCTTCTTTCGTTCCTTCGTCCCTCACTTTGCATCCCTCACTGCCCCGTTGCATGACATGACGAGGCAAGAATTCGATTGGAAACACCCCGATCGTTGGTCGCAAGACTACCCCAAGGTCTTTGAAGGCTTGAAGTCGGCTCTCCTGGAAGCACACACGCTATACCTCCCGGACTATTCCCTCGAATGGATCCTGCGCACTGACGCGTCGCTTCTTGGAGTTGGTGCTGTACTCTTCCAGCTCTTCGTGTCGCCTGACTCTGATGATCCGATATATCAACCAATCGCCTTTGTGTCTCACAAATTCTCCGCCCAAGCATCACGATGGACTACTATTGAACAAGAAGCTTTCGCCATCTTCTACGCGGTCATGAAGCTCTCGTTTCAACTGCGGGGCAAACCGTTCGTACTGGAAACGGACCATAATAACCTCCTGTGGATCGAAGCCTCCGTAGTTCCGAAGATTATGCGATGGCGCATCTTTCTCCAGTCTTTCATTTTCAAGCTCCGCCACATTCCCGGCAAGCAGAACCTCTTGGCTGACTATTTCTCGCGAATGCATGATCCGTCCCCTGGTGCTCTGGTGCCGGTGTCACATTCTCTCGCTCATGTTGACATGGATGACACGTTCCTCACGGATCTCTTTGACCCGCTTCTCAGTGCGTCTCCACTTCTTGAAGCTGATGATTTCCTAGATGTCTCCCATTCGATATCGGAGATTCGTGCACCTCCATCCTTGTTTCTGTCCCCTCTGGATGGTTCATCACTTGATCCCTCGCGAATTGCAGTTGATTCTTTCATACCACCAGCAATCGCCGACAAGTCCAACACTTCCAAGTCCGTACATTGGGATCCGTCTTTGGATGATGCAGACTACTCCTCCGTACCTTTTTATCATACGGTTGATGATCCTCTTCCGGCGATCAACGACAGCGGTTCCTCTACACCCCTGTTCGTTGACCTCCCCACCGTTGATCCCTTGGAGTCACTTCCCACGACACCTTCCCCTGATGACCTTCTTTCGGTTGTGCATGGTGGTCGTGCGGGTCATCATGGCTCGCGCAGGACATATAAACTCCTTTGCGATCATTTTCCGGGCCATCGTATACCGTACAGATATGTTCAAACGTTTGTCAGCCAATGCCCTGTTTGCCAGAAGGACCGCCTTGGTATGACGGACACCCTACAACCTCTGGTGCGTCACCTCAAGCCGTTGCACCATCGTGCAACAGTGGGTGTTGATACTCTCACTATCACACCGCCTGACAAGTTTGGCAATCAGTACCTCCTTGTGGTGGTGGTGCATGACTCCAAGTTGTGCGCACTTTATGCTTCCTCCAGACACGATGCAGAGACTGTTGCTAACTGTTTGCTTCAGTTCTTTGCAACATATGGTCTTTTTGATTGTCTCATCTCCGATCCTGGATCTGAGTTCACCAATCATGTTGTTGCGCACCTGCACAAGTACCTTGGCGTCTTGCATCGGTTTAGCCTCGTTGCTAGACATGAATCGAACGGTGTCGAGAGTCACAATGCCCTTATCCTCCGCCACCTCAAAGCGATTGTTTTCGATGAGCGCGTGAAGGACCAATGGTCTTCCCCAACCATCTTGCCTTTGGTACAGTTTTTTGTGAACAATTTCGATTCGTCCGAGACGGGTGTCGTGCCTTTTCATGCGCACTTCGGATCTCAAGATGCAACGTACTTCCGAATGCCTGAAACGTGGACTCCTTCCGAACGTGCTTCGGCTTACGTGCGTCTCTTGGATGAGAATCTTGCGCTTGTTCGATCGATCTCGCATGACTTTCAGCGTGCCTTGATCTCTGAACGCACATCTCGTAATCCCTCTCCGGATACCCACAACACTTTTCAACCAGGGGATCTTGTGTTGTTTCAACGACTTGCCCCGCACGAGCGTTTGCCCTCCAAACTGGACCCACGATATTCTGGCCCGTTTGCTGTTGTCTCGCATTCGAAGAATGACGTGCAATGTCGGCATCTCGTGGACGGTTCTATATCGACGTTCCATGTCTCGCGCCTTAAGCTCTTCCATGGTTCGGAAGACCAGGCGTACCGACTGGCGCAGATAGACCATGACCAGTTCGAGATCTTTTCCATTTCTGCTTATGCCGGTGATCCTTCTCTCCGATCTTCAATGGATTTTTTCGTGACTTACGCAGACTCTTCGTCCTTGTGGGTCCCGTATTCCCCAGACATTGCGTCGACGCTACCATTCGAAGACTTTTGCCGCGCTCGTCCGGAGCTTGCTCTCTTGCTCTATCCTGCTGCGCAAACCAAGCCACGACTGGCTGCCTTGAAGCGAATGCGCATTACGGCAGTAGCACCGGGTGACACGGTCTTCGTTGATCTCCGCTCATACGGCCATGAATGGTACAAAACGTTGTCGTTACCAGCGCTCCATCACACAACGTACTTGCTGCAATATCAGTACGTTGCGTGGTCCAACAGAACGCACACCAAGATCCAAGCGTTCTGTCCCCTCTTTGACGAAACATTCCACGTGGCCAACGATTTCGTTGAGCATTATGGCTCCCATCGATTGTCCTCGACCTTCACCCCTTCCCTGTCTGAGGTTATCCTTTCCCCTGACATATGTTGCCAACATCCCGATGTTCTTCCCGCCCAACATCGCCAGCGTCTCTTGACGCAGTTTGCAATGCTCAAGACTTGAACGCACCTCCATCACCACGGTTGTGATGCGTCTGCGTCCCTCCGGTGCTTGCATGGACCTAGTACGGTCCCCATATTGATCTTCTTGTTGCCACCATCTTCATCTCGTTGTCGGTTCACCGTGTCATGGCCTTGTATGTCGCACGCTGGTTGCTAAGGATGCTCAATCGACATCCCGCACACGTTCAACACACTCCGCACACAACCAGGCTTCCTGACTCGTCTTCGGTGTGCTTTGTTGTTGATCTTTCGTGGCCTAGCGTGAGGAACGCTTGTTGCTAAGGATGCTCAATCGACATCCCGCACACGTTCCCCACACTCTGCACACTACTTGACTTCCCAACTCCGACACATTTTACCCCGACCAAGGTCACCCTGGTCGGGGTAATACGACATGAGGTACTTAAGGCTCTTACAATGCCTCCTACGCGACCTCAATCGACACTTCGTATACCGCCCAGTAGTATACGGCACAGCAGAAGAACTCTTCGCAACTCTTGACCACATCTTCCCGGCTCATCACATGAACCTGGCGCAGTCCCGGGTCCATTAACACGATGTCACCTCCTTCGACGACCCGTGCCGCGATCCCATGTCGTGTCACGATACCTCCTGCCCGACTGATCTTCATATCGTTCATCCGCTGGGCGTGCAGTACCGTGGCTCGTCTGGCCTCTGCCGATATTCCTTCAAGCTCCAACAGCTCCTCGGCCGACACTTCCCCACGCTTCAACAGCTGCTCTGCAGACTTCTCCTCCAGCAGCAACATGACCTCTAGCTGCCTTGCCGAGATTCCTCCAAACCTCAATGGTTGTCCCCAAACGAAGGCTGACTTCTCCGCCACTTCACCATCATTCCCCTGCGTTTCGTCTCGCGCGTGCATATTGGCACGCAGACTCTCAGCAGCCTCGCGAATAAGGCCAGCCTTGTGATAACATTCTTCTTCCTGGCAAGATCGCAAGCTTCGACCATTTGCCAATCGCCAGGCTAGCGCAGTGCACTTTTCCCCCGCTGCGCCCATGTGGGTCAGCTCCCATGCTCGTGCTGATACCGCCACATCATCAGCTCCCATCAGGACATCGACGGGCGGGGGCCCAATCTTTCTCGTGGCCCAATTATCGATCAACTGCTGGAACAAATCTCGTTTTTGTGCATGGGTTCTCTGCTGGGGCGATGTGCGCTTTTTGTACGCATCCGCGATACTGTTCTTCTTACGCGGTCGCTTCTGCTTGGGCTCCTCCCGGACATCTTCATCTTCCTCTCGTCCTCTCTTTCTCGCTGCCAGACCCAACAGCCGGGTAGAGATATCATCTTTCCCTTGGCCCTTTCCATGGTACCCGAATACAACATACTTTTTCCCGACTCCATGTTTTTGCAGACGCGCGCTGAACCACTCACTGAAGTGACCGTCAAAGGCATGCGCTCTCCTCCATATAAAATTTTGGATCTTCCCGAGACCCTTCAAATGTTCCAACCACGCATACACCCCCTCTGCGGTGTACCGCTCGTTCTTGATCTTCTCGATTTTCTCCTCCCGAGCGCTCACCAATGCTTCCCACTCCTCCATCATCTTTTCTTCTTCCTTGCTCAGCAACTTTCCCTTTGCCGTCTTCGGTTTCTCTGGTTCCGCTGGCACTGCTGCCAGCCCCTCCGACTGTCTTTGGTCGCACCATTGATGGAATGCGCTGTACGCGTTGCTCTTCGTGTACTCCACCTTGGCTCCCCGTTCCATCCCCAACAATATGTTGCGCTCCTCATCGGTCTCGACACAATTCAGCAGTGACACTATCAAGCAATTGCTATCGGTCGCGCTTTTCGGCTGCTGCACATGCTTCCACTGCGCTATCAGTTGTTTTCTCCTCTGCTCGAATGATGTTTCATCAGATATCACCTTATCTGGTCCCTCGGTTAAATTGTTTTGGACTTTCTGCATTTTGCCATTTGCAACATTCTCCATTCTCTTGTTCATCTTGTTCAGCATGTTCGGTTTGGTACTTAGGGCTACCTTGACGTCTTCTTGACTTTTAGAAAAATTCAATATTTAATTGAATTGTGATTTATTTCTATTTATTATGTCATCTGCTGTCATTTTGCTTCTCGCGCGCGCGAAATCTTGAAACTTCACCTATCGCGCGACACAGTGTCGCAGCGCTCTCCCCAGGTGCACCCAGCCCCACCCAGCCACCCCAGACATACGAAAACCCAGATTTTCCAGCTCACCCAGATTCAAGCGTTCCCTAGATTTCTATTTTCCCAAAATTTCGATTTTCTCCCAGATTTCCTGTTTCCCACTATCTGTGTGCGCTCTCTGCCTTACACTGCCCCTCTCTACCTGTCTCTTTGTCTACTACCCTGTTTACACTTATTCAATACATCCTTTCACTCTTTCTTTGTGGAGAGAAGGTATTGACGCTAAATGCCGACTACCTCTATATTTAGCTTATAGTTTCTTAGTTACCATCACCACACGTTCCTCTCCGGCCTCCGTCTGTGGGTTCGTTGTGGTTGATGGTTCTTCCATCACCTGATGTGTAAACACATCTAATTAACCTATCCTCTATTTCTTCTCGTCTGGTTATTACTTCAGTGTTCCTTTTCGGACCTGAAGGTATTGTTAGTGCGCCTTTTCGGACACTAACGTTACCAGCCTTGTAGATCCCAGTGAATAGGTCACTTAGATCCCAAGCTTTTCTAGTGTGTTACCCTTATAACACCACACTGGGCACGAATCCGGAGTTTCTGGATCCGGCGGAGATGCTGCTGTACAACCAGCGGCGCATCGCGGCGTTGATGGCGCTGCTGGACGACATCCAGGCGCGCGGCATGACGCTGCTGACGCAGGCGCTGCCGCGCAACCTGTCGTCGGAGAACATCGCCTCGTCGTCGCGGCCCACGACGGCGGGGGGCAGCACGTTGCCGCCGATCACGAGCAGCAGCGGGAACAACAACCAGCCGGGCAGCGCCCAGGGCAGTCGGAAGAACAGCGGCGCGGCGGCAGCGGCGGTATCGCTACCGCCGATCAATCAGCAAGCGCAAGGCGGCTACGGCGAAGGCATCGCGGCGCTGTCCTTCGAGGACAGCGTGGCCAGTCCGCGGTACAACGACCTGTCGCAGTACCAGCCGCAGAGCCCGGAGAGCTACCCGCCGCCGGGTGAGTTCCTGCCAGCGTCGGACACCCTGCAGATCGAGGGGCGCT
>SMOI01000776.1:0-11048 GCA_008000375.1 Poteriospumella lacustris | reverse complement strand
GGATGGTCACCACCGTTGTCACTACTCGTGCTTGCCATGCTGGCCATCGATAGCTTCGACTGAAATGGTTTTCGACTTGCTGGGACTTCATCGCTGTCCAAGCTTTGACTTTGCAAGGAGACAATCGCACGATTGGAACGTTCTGCTTGTGGGTTGTTCGCATGGCCCTGCAGACTCCGATGGTGCGGATTTTGATGCGCCATGATCATGTGCGCAGCGTGATGACCCCCGCTCTGCTGTTGATGTTGATACTGCTCCTGGTATTGGTATTGAATTTCATGTGTTGGCTCGTCGTCAGCGGTATAGTCGTTGTCCCGGTCACTTTCGTCCTCAGTAGCTGGGAACAAACGGCTCATCAGAGTGGCAACAGGCATGGTAGATGCAGCGACATGGGCTTCTGCTTCCGGAGGAACTTCCTCATATTGGTCATCGTCATATGGATACTCTTGCGGAAAGTCACTGGCCTCATCTTGTGGTGGGAATTCTGAATATTCTTCGTAGGGTTGATTCGTTCCGTAATCAGCGGCACCCCATTGGTTCTCTTCGTAGGGGGAATACTCGGGATATTCTTGGCTTACTGGGATGGGTTGTTGATGACGTCCAGGGAATCTACAGTCTGGAAAATTGTCGAAGGCTCCTTGTGAAAGAGGTGGTGTTCGCGCAGGACCACCACTACGGTCGCGTACCAATGGTGACGGTTGTGGATACTCTGGTCGCAATTCGTGGTCATTGCTGGTGGGGTACAGCTGCGGGCGAGAATGACCGTTTGTCGGAATGGGGCTTCTTGATTTGGAAAACTCCATATAGCGAGCTGATTGAGCCTCCAAATGGTTGGTTTGGTCACGAGGAATCATTGGTGTTGGCTGTATACAGTAGATAATTTCAGTCGTCAGCAAAAGCACGTGGCTGCTACAGGGGAGAAGGTACTTACATGTGGAAAGCGGCGATTCACTGGCGTCTGCTTTGCCTCTGCCTCTTGAAGAGACAATAAAATGGCTTGTCGAAGGGCGTCCTCGTTAGCACGCTCAATATCCAATGAAACAGTACTTTGACTGACAGTACGATTGACACCCAACGGTCTGGACGATGCTGGCGTTGTCGCTTGAGACCTTTTCGACCGTTCAAAATCGTCTTGAGACTGCTGCAACGCAATGGTCAATGCCTCTTCGCTACTCAATCCAGTACAGTTGTGCTGAGGGTCATACCGTTCTGGTCGTTGACGAAACCTCTCTTGGCGTTTTCTTTCTTCCTCCACTGATTCTTTCAAAATGATTTGATAGATTTGCTCTTCTTCGTCGAGTATCGAGGGGGGAACTTGTTGCATCGATCGAGACATACTTGAATTTTGGTGATGCAGAATGCGATTGTATTCGATAGTCCGCATCGCCTCAGCTTCAGGTACGCCGCTGGATATAAGTTGTTGGAAATCAAACATCTCTGTTTCGGTGAAGCCCCAGTAATTGCCGTGCATAGGCTGATGGAATGACGTGGTCGGGGTGACTCTTGGGGGAAAATACGGGGTCATAGGTCCAGGAGGAATCATTTGCGGCGGCATTCCAGCGTACTCTTGATACATTGTTGATTCGTTGTAGCCGTGATCCATGTAGCCACTACTTGAATGAGCATAGTATGGCTGTATGAAGATCCGTCAGTAAAATCGATAACGATAAACAGAATCAACACCAAGGGAAGCTTACCGGCTCGACTGCTTCTGGGGGAATATGGTGCAAGGGCATTGAGGGAGGAGCGATATAGGGGGGAAGCTCTGGTGCATAAAATGCGGGATCTTGTGACTGACGAGGCGGCCCAAATGATGGTGGTCGAATTGGTGGACCATCTGTAGGTCGAATCAAAGTGCCCGAGCTTCTATTCTGCGGATGTTGATGTTGATGTTGATGATGCTGTTTGACATACAGCGTACCAGCTTCTTCACCAAGCTCTAAGTCATCCTCCTCTTCGTCCAAAAAATCATCTTGATCTCCTGTAAGAGCACTACCGGCATCATTTGGCGACTTGCCACCTCCTGCACCACCAATAAAGAGAGGAACCTCGGGGCGCTCTTCCTCCTCCAATTCCAGTTCCACATCAATGTACTCTTCTTCTTCTGCACGGCGATTGCGGTTTTTATTTTTTCTCTTTGCCTTTACGTCTTGTTTGCTGTTGGGCTTCTTAAGAATTTTTGAGATAAAATTCATCTCTGTGTGGCGAGCTTCTCGAATGAAAGTTGTTGATGATTCCACGAAACGACTCGTTGGCGCAAACCACGAAAGAGCTTCGCACTACTTCAAATTTGACAACAGAACACTAAACTATTGTCTCAAGTCAAATTTGCTGTTCAGAGCCTTTCCAGGTACTGCAGTGCTTCGATGATCTCGGGGTGATCTTCTTTTCGTCGAATAAGTAATGAGAATGGAATGGCGTGTGTGATTGATCTGGGATCATCGTGTGATCGTTGCGAGTTGGAGTTGCTGAAGCTTTTGTGTACATATATTTGCGCAATAGTACTGATAGTGTATCATCAAAAGTAGTCCGTAAATGTACCTAGATTTGTCATTCATCTACAATACTTAGTTAACGTCAGCTACGATTGGTAGACTTACATGCGACTGAACAAATGTCGACGACTATAGCGGGTACCTAATCTGATATCTCAACAGAGCGTGCATATTAAGCGAAATAAATTTTTTTCATTTCCCTTCATTGTTTCAACCTTATCGTCTACAAGGCTGCATGAATAGCGGATGAAGTTCAATCGGTACTGTAAGGCGATGTTGCAGAAGGTTTTATTTCAATCATTTTCTTCGCTGAGTATGCGGAGTGGGCAATCAGCAAAGCAATTGCATGTTGAAATTTAAACACTTTGCAAGCACACAGAACCGACTTAACAACAAACAAACCGCTGATCCAGTAAGCAGAACGTAAACCGCAGGTACTCAACGACACTGAAAGGAGAATGAAATGAATTTATTCGAATAATTTACACGCTCGATTGTCAGAAAACTGGTTAAGTACCCGCTACAGTCGTCGACATGTTCACTCGCGATGTAAATATATAGAAAGTAACTCAAAACTATACAGACGAAACAAAGAGAAAGAAAACAAAACAAATCAAAAATAAGAAAAATCGCACTTCGAAACACCAATTACAAACTAGCCGATTATTTACTTTATGTGAGAGAAAGAGGCGCCGATTGCGTGCAAAATCATCGAAGTAATGTTGACGCAAAGAAAAGCAGCGGTGGACTTGATGCGAGGAAGAAAGATACTTTCTTACTTGATAACAAGAGAAGAAGAAACTCACACCGCGAAGAAAGACAACACGGCAGAAATGTTACAGAAAGCACACCTACTTGTAGGACGCAAAAGAACAATATGCGGTACACATGCAATATGGGGAAGACAGGAAGAAGGGAGTGCAGGGGTAGGCAAAGAAATCAGAATGGCACATGGCAAATCATGAAAGATACCTTGCACAAGGACAGACCGTTGATATTGACTGCGAAACATCGCAGCAAAATGTTAAATAGATGCAGCAGAAGAATTTTCTTCAATTCATCAAACCTTCAAACACGAGACCTCGCAGTCAAAACAAATGAGGTGTATTGTCAACGAGAAACAAAATTGACTGAAGACATTTTGCATTTTCCGCGCATCTTTAAGTGAAGCGAGCACGACAACGAATGCCATGATCTCATGTCGCAGGGATCTTGGAGCTTGAGAGAGCTACCAATCAACGATGCACCTACTCAACGCAAGTGAATAAAGGTGTCACAAAGGGATCTACAACGAAAACGTGACTCGATACACAGTCCGTGAGCACAGCGACAACTTCAGTCACCTATCAACGCCGTCGAAGACATTGTCGATATTCCGTCTCCACAGGTCAGAACTGTTGAATGGCGTCAGGTAAAGGTAAAGAGAAAGAGAAACTAATTGAGAGAAAAATCAGAGTTGTCGGTCGATAGGTGGATCACAGGAATATTAGGGGCATCGAGGACGAGCAAGGACGACATCTTCAGATATTTTGTTGAGTTATTCCTTGAGCTCGCTCTCAATACCTTCACTCAACGCACACAAGAGGGCATGTTTTGGAATGAAGGCATCAAATGAAATCAACAGAAAAGATGAAACGTTGGTATAGGTGCGTGTACACTGCAGAAGTAGATTGAAGACACACAAAATCATACGGACCCGATCGAACTGGCGATTATAGAAAATTAATGGGGAAATAGAAACATGACACTCGAAGGCATCATGTTGGTTCGTTTTGTCAGGGGGTAGATATAGTAAAAATAGAAACAATGTGGCAAAAGGCGATGAACGAACTCTTATTCGATAACAAAAGAAGACAAAACAAATACAACATCAACACATCAGAAATAATGTGGAGGACAACACGCTCGCGAGATACCAGGTCTCAACAATGGATACCAACGGAAATAGTAATCGCGGATAATCATATAACTGAAAAAACAACAAAGCGCCAAAGTAGAAAGATAGAGCGCTTGAACAACTTCGGTGTCTGACAGATTGTCGCCACAGAAGCAACAACGACGAATCTATCGAGACAGATGCCACAGATGTGTCACCATTTGAGCGAGACTGTACAACGAATGATTATTGGGTGCAAAAGTCGCGCGATTTGGTGGACAACAAATGATTGACGATCGACAAGCAACTAACTCACGATAGAATGTCCTGTTCTGAACACAGGCATTCATGGAGAAAAACATTTGGAAAGACTCGCGCAAATTCATGGTCAATATGTACTGAAAAGAAGGGAACGAACGACAGAACAAACAAAAAACCACTGCACACAAAAAGAAATAACATAGGTTATCTGTCAATAAATAGCACAAACATCTAATAATGGCAATGCTGACGTCACAAAATGTAGAGTCTTGGCGCTGTGATAGTGAGATAACAAGAGGAAGTTCCGCACTTCTTTGGCCCTTGTCATGGACCTTTTTCGATGCATAAAAGCGCTCGTTTCTGGTTGCTGCGAAGAGAAAGAGAGAAAGAGAAAAAAGAGAAATGTAGTAACGATAGCTTTTCAAATTTTCTCCATAACAACCCAATCAAAGGTAACACAGTACTCCTTAACGGAAATCATGGCTCGGATGAGGAGGTGTGGAAGATATCGAGTCTGGTTGGTGAGATGCTCTTGTTGGTATCGTGCCTTGCGCAGGGTAGTACGTTGTTGGAGCAACTCTCGAAGAAGCCGAAGCAGGACGAGGAGCACCCAATGATGGTGGATAAGGAGGGGCGGATATCATGGTAACCATTGGATTGGAAGGAGGTTGTGCATACGTGTAATATGGAAGCTGATTGGAAGTCTGTGGATGATGGGCTTGAGGATGCACCGTATTTGGCACAACAGGAATGCTTGATTGTGCCGCTCCACTCGAAGATGGCACTGGCGCGGGAAAACTGTACGGATGAGAGACGTAATTCGCCGGTGCCGAAGATGGCGTTCCTGCTTGAGGGCCTTGAGACCAAGAATGCTGTGGAAGGAGGTGTTGCGGAAGAGCGATGAAGGGCTGCGATCCCGAAGATCGATGAAAAACGCCCGAGGAAGAGGTACCACTATGGGGCAAAGAGGGCGGAGGAATCATAGAAGAGGCCATTGGGTAAAAAGCAGGAGCCATGGCCATAGGATAGCCAGGTGGAAGCATGACTGGCATTGACGGAGAGCGGCCAGGGTTTGAGTATCCAGGGAAGTAGGAAGGCGCAGAACCGCTAACAATTGCTGAACTTCTTCGGTAGGAAGCAGCACCATTGCGAGGGTCATTCGAATTTGCTTGCTTCATGGCCATATTTGAATCGGAAATTCTTCGATTCGACGAAGTTTCTGATTGGTGGGCACGCCCACTGTGGAATTCGGACTCACCTGTCCGACCAGCCTCATCATCGCCGGTCCAGCTTTTGACTGATCGATGACTAATCGTGCTGAAAAGTTTCACTCCGCCTGATTCAAAATGTTCAAAGTGACCAGAGGCTGTTTTGGCATCCTCTTTCATTTTGTACTCCACAAACGCATATCCATATTGTCTTCGAATTTGGCGGTAGTATCTTCTAATGGAAATATCCACGATTTCTCCGAAAGGTTGAAACAGGTTGTACAAAAACTCTTCGTCCACAACCAACACAGGATTATGCGTCACGAACCGGACATGCACTGTAAATGAGGGCCCCGATATGTCTTTCCGGTCTACAGCAGCAGATGGCGGTTCCGCGGCCACTCTAACTCTACAAAAATGGCTGTTGGCCCAAGTTTCTTGAAAAATATTGCAACTATGTCATTTACTTACCTCAGGTGCCGACCTTTGTGTAATCGGCCATTCAAATCGGAGGCGCACTGCTGCGCTTGAGAAACTTCATCGAGCTCGATGTAGCCATATAGAAGGTTGTTTCCTTCAGGGCTCCTGGCGAACTCGACGTTTTTCACTCTCCCGTACGCAGATAGCATATCAATAATGTCACTTTCTTTGCAGAAAAATGACAAATTTCCGATAAAGAGGGTGGAGTCGCTGTGCCGTTTTGTTCCGTCCTCAGCGGTACCGGGTGGATTTGGAAAGGAGATGAGGGGTTCCGCCATTTGGGAGCAATATACAGTATTTCTTTCCGATGGGATCAAATGGCTAAATGTTCGCAGAATAGATCCTGATCATCCAAAGAACCTTGGATATGAATTTCTCTGAGCTGGCTTGAATGATCTTGGGGCTTCGGCGAGGGCCCTCCAACACTTGAAAAGGTGCCACACACGCCACAGCCTTCCTTCCTTGTTCTGCTGCTGCTGGGCGGCCGTTGCAAAACCGCACTGACGCACGACCCAGATGAATACTAGTACTTAAAACTTGTCAATATCGCAATGATATTGATATAAAGTGGATGAAATACGTACAGCTATGAAGTTTCATGACTGACCGCACATTGAGATTTGAGACATCAGTCCGTTTTGTGTCCCATTCAAAGCTTTCATGTGCTCTGTCTGATCCATGATCGAGATTCTTTCCATGAATGGTGAAGTGACTTGAAACACCGAAAGCAGTTGGAGGAATAAAGAGAAGGCTTTGGGATTGGTTTGTTGATTTATTTTCCTTCATTGTGAAGAAACAATCAACTTGTGGCTGTAAGATATCTTCGGAAAGTGCATGTTTTGCGGTGAAAACCGATAACAGTACCATACGTCAAAGAGATTCCATGACCTCAATTCCATCTATGGGCTTTTCGCCCCCACGATCTTTGTCATCGTTGGCGAAAACAACCCCGGGAACAGTTTTCGTCGGAAACCTATCATTCTTCTGTAACGAAACTCATTTGAGGGAGCTCGTCTCCACCTATGGGGAGGTGCGAGAGGTGGAAGTTGTCCGAAGCAGAAATGGCAACAGTTTGTTGTATGGTTTTGTTGACTTTGCAAATCCTGTGGATGGAGAAAATGCTGTTCAAATCCTTCATCGCACGCTATTTATGGGTCGCCGAATTCGGTACGTTCTTTCTATTTTGTTTTGTTAGATAGTATTCATCATCATCATTTTCACAACCGTTCACTTGCAGAGTGTTTTGGGCGAAAGATGAAGGCGCGAATAAGGTGGATCCGCCTCAGGAGGGCTGTACAGTCCATGTCAGTTTCGTTGTGCATAATCTGGAGGCGAAAGTGACCGAGGAAGTTCTTTATGGGCTTTTTCAGCAATATGGAGAAATCGATGACATTACTATCCGTCGGTACTACCGACATTCCAAACGTCACATGCAGTACGGGTACGCCTTTATTGACTACTTACGAGCAGGGTGTGCAGTTGCTGCTGTGTCCGCGCTTGATAATGCTGTTGTCGACGGTGTGAAGTATGATTGCAGTATGAGCAGACGATCCTCGTCTGGAAATAAAACCGACGGAACATTGAGTTCGCACCATGAGATGTACCATCCTTCCCAGCAGTCAGCGCCCCGACAGGCTCATCATGCACCACAGCCGTTGGTGGCACCGGGAATGCAGCCAGTCATGTACCCTTCCGATACGTCCTTTTCGTCCCCAGTCGGGTATATTCCATCTTATACTCATCAAGATTTCAATTCCTCCGTTGGTTTTCCTTCAGGATATCCTTTTGACCAAAGACCAGATCCACTCATTGGACATCAGCCGTCTCGCATTGAACCAACACCAGGAACTGGATCAGTATCACCATACTACCTCTACTTTCCCATCGCCGCTGGTGCATATCCCCGACCACCACATCTTGCCCCAAATCAAACGTCCCCTCAACCTCCTTCAATTCAAAGCGCCCCAACCTTTTCCATTCCCATGGATAGGTACCCTAATGCTCCACTACCGCATCAAGGACTTCCTCCGTCCACATATTCCTCCAATTTTGGGGCGATTGCTTTACATCCCTCTGTTCCTCCCACTTATAGTCCTGGTACCGGTCAGCTAGTTTACACAAACAACAGCCACCAAATGATTCGTCCACCCCCTCCTCAGCATCCGCCGCCATCTTCCTCGTCACATAGTTTCGGTTCTTCGACGAGTTACAACCCCGCCAGTGCAGCTTCCATGAATTCTTCGAGAAATACCTCAGTTCCTGGTCAGAACCCGCAACGTGACTCTCCAAGATCTTGATGAAAATCCACCACAGGATTAACAGATCGGTCTCCTTCAGCGGACAAATAATGTTTGCCCTTTTTATCCACCCATGCATGTTCGTGCCTCAACGCTGGTGTGTGCGAGTCTTCGTTTTGTTTTTCCTGTTTTTGTTTGTTTGCTTGTGATGACAAGAAATGGTCGAAAGTCGCAGTGTTTAGTCTGTTGTGCTTTATTTCATCTTAGTCAGCGTGCGGATGAATCTTGGATTCACACTTCGTCGTGCATCGATGGTTAGAGAATTTCATAGGAAATCTTGTTGGCCGTCTGGATCATTTCTTGGTAAGTGGCTACCAAGGCTCATTATGGCCAGTTTTCTTCGCGTCAAAGTGTGATCCCATTGTGTATGGTTCTTTGCAATTGGATGCGACAGGTATGCGTTGTGTTTTTCTCTGCGTGTATGTGACAAGTAGCAGTTGTTTCTGTGTGCTAGTTTTTTAATCTTTCGAACCGTTCGTCCTACTTGTTCAAAGAATGTTTTATATATAAATGAAGTCCTTTATGTATTCTTTCGATTATGACTTTGTTTTGTTTCATGGTGCTACTCTTTTTGTAAGTGATAGTTCATTCATCTTGTGTTTTTCTCATTCGCTGGTTGTTCGTCTTCTTTTCAAGCTTTCGATCGATTGTTTAAGCTTTCACTCGCCAGCTCTGTCGCTTTGATTTCCTACTTCTCCTGCCCGCAAATAGCTCAATCCACGTCGGTGGCTTTATCCTCGAAGATAGACGCACCAGATTCCGCTCCTTTTGTCAGCTTAGCCGAAGATTTCGTCCCCCCCCCGCTATTTTCCCTCTTCTATTGTCATTCATTTTTTTCTTCTTTTTGCAGATAAGTACTGGTGGAATGGCGACAAAGATTACTACGTTCGTTATCTTATGGTGTCTGTTGTCCGCTTTGTTTTCCTCGTTTTGTTTAACAATATCTTTATCCTTGTCACGATCGTGCTTTTGACCTCAGGTTAAATATAAATATAAATAAAAAACATAAAAAACGTAACCAGTACTGTCTTGACCGCCACTTCTCTCTTCCACTTGTACCTGTAGCATGCTCTCTTCTCGCCTCTTCTCCTCTTCTTTTTCTCCTCTATCATTATCTGCGTTGCTTGTTCGTAGTGAAAATGAGTTCCGCGCATGATGCGGCTTGTGTCAGAAACCTGTTGAGGTTGCGCAGCGAAGTGGTGCCTTATCGCTCTTCGTTTTCCTCTTAAGTCGAGTCAAATCGTTCAACAAACTGTCTCATTATCGGAGAAGTCTTCGTTGAGAAGTTTGCTGATGTTGACCTTGTCCGTCAGATGCAACGTCGAGTTAACATTTTGTACTCCATTTCGCGGGAGCTCATTTCACGTGTTTTCTTCGCACCATAGCGTAACTTGCTGATCGACGAAAATCTCAATACTCGCGGTTATGTCTCTCCATTCGCTGCTTGTTTCTTCTGTCTGCAATATTCTCTGCAATATACTACAATCTGCTGTAGATTGTTCTCTGACTTGCTTTCCGTTCTAACACGCTAAGTAGACTGTGTCATTTCATCAACTTTCTTCGTCGTCGTCGTATTATGCACAGAATTAACCGCATCGGCGCCATAAAACAGCAGGACGCAGCTAATCATCCAAGTCGAGACCAGGTGACATTTACTGTTGCCATATGTGATCACCAACTATGGTCATGTGCCAACGTAGGAATACCTAGATGCTGTTATGTATATCTGGGCAGTTTGAGAGCGTGTGGCTCCTTTCCTCTTCCTCTTTCATTCCTTTCTGTTTATGATGATCGTCTGATCGATTGCATCGATCGTGTCAAGCGGTATTCTAAAGGGATTCCAGCCCAGGTTGTTCTCATTTAATCGATTTTACGGCATTTGAAACAAAACGATGTTCGGCATTTATCGATTTTCGATGATCGCCAGACCTCTGGTTGCCCGGCAACAGGTTCCGTCGTCTAGCGTTTTCCTTCAGCAAACCGCCGAGTTCTCAAAATACATTTCCAAAGCTCGTGCAAAGCGATTACCGTTGACGACGAAGAAGGCAGGCAAGGGCTATTATAAAGGCAACGGATCGAGAAAGGAAGGTTACATCACTAGCAAAGGTATGTGCAAACCAACTGCAAGCGGTGCGGTGCGCTGGCAAGAAGCATTTGTCATTCTCAACATTCTGTCTGCTTGTATTCACAGGAAAGTTCATCCGAGTTCCGGACATGGTGACTGAACTTGTGACTCCCGACTTCTCACAGTTCAAGCTGAAGCCCTACGTGGCAGTCGAAGCGCGGCGAAACAAGGTTGACGTTTGAGTCAATCGCTCCTGATCTCGAAGAGCTGGTCATCTTTCCCTAGTGCCGGAGTACCTACAACGCAGACTCCAGCATTTCTTCCTTGTAAATTTTTAATTGAGGTCTTTGTAGAATGGTTGAAGTC